>CAJHNH020005635.1:413411-440911 GCA_905116865.2 Candidula unifasciata
ACTTTAAATGATGTCAAAACGAAAGTAAATCTCTCATCTATGTTAGTAATAATTATATTATTCTCTTCATCCCCTTGTGGGATGCATTTTTTTGTGGAAGCTCCACCTCGGCTTTTGTCGGAGGCCCTAAATATAGCTGGGCATTAAATATGGCCTAACCTCTGAACGAGGTTTCCGGGATCTCTCTACGGGCGATCCTCATCCGCATGGTGGCACTTTGTGTCACCGGGTGTTTATTGCTTGTGTGATGTCCTGGTGGGGTACAACTTACATTTATACATAACATTTTACCCCTTGGCGATGTTAGTAACATTTATAACTTTAATCAATATTAGCATCAGTAATAACTGTCATCAATGTTCATACAAATTACACAGATGCCATTTATCGATGTTATTAACAATTATAACATAATAAGAAGAACTTCACACGGGAGCATTCACAGCAGAGGTCCACCGATCATCAGAAGAAAGGTCCCTCGTCAGCGGTTTTTTTCAGCCTACTAATTTTCTAGACAATCTCGGAAGGAGGGCCGACCTGGTTCATGACTCCCATCCTCGATCTTCCCCTGATGCACTTTATGGGACGTTCCGACAGGGACAAGACGAAATGGTGACTTTGCAACAGGTATTGTGAGATTTGGTGTTATATATTGTCGCTGCGGTAGACAATTAGCCACCTATCTTTACAACCAGAGCGACAAGCTTGTGACTGGTTCATCGGACAGACTTTAGCAGTTGGTAGAGAGACACTGGCAGTCATTTAACTGGGCACTGGCTTTAAATAATGTTTAGCGCTTTTTACTAGGGACTCGGACCAATCTACCGAAACCCATCCCCCATGACGTTCCGATGTATCCACAGCCAGCTAAAAGCTCTTTCCGCAGCTTCACCCATTTGTTTTAGCGCCCCTTTAGGCTCTGCTACTGGCAGGCCCAGGTGCTTCAGTACATTGTACGTGGAAGTGGAGATAAGTCTTCTTGCGCGTACCTCAACGGCGAAGATTTTTACCAGCTTATTGTACTTTTCTAGCTTGTATACGTGATTTTCTTTGATCGGCGACTGGTACGGTCAGCTCTTTCAAGAGGAGCTGGCGTTTTTTTTATAGAGTGCAGGATTATGTCTGGTCTCAGGCCGGTCTTTCGGATTGATTCTAGGTACTTTTCGACAACAGACAGGTCGACTGCCAGTAACCAGTCCCTCGCACAGTCAAGTACAGATGGAGCGTATGCGACCTTGTCGACTTAACCTTATAACCTTAAACTAAGTTAGTAACAATTAAAACTGCAATGTAAGTTAGTAACAACTAAAACAATAATCTAAGTTAGTTACAATTAAAAGTGTAATCTATGTTAGTAACAATTAAAAGGGCAGTAATTGATGTTAGTAACAATTAAAAGGGTAATTTAAGTTAGTAACAATTAAAACCGTAATCTAAGACAGTAACAATAAAAACTGTAACCTAAGTTAATAACAATTTAAACTGTAAGTCAACAGCTACTGGTAACCGAACGATGCATAGTGTTATGGGATGTTGATAATGATGATGAATAATTAAAAAAGCAATTTAAATTAGTAACAATTTAACTGTATTAAAAGTACAAACAACTGAAACTGGATTTTAAATTAGTACCAATTTAAATTGTAAGTCAACAGCTGATGAACTATCGACACGCAGTGTTTCGGAATAATGGTAATGATAGTAAGTAAAAAAAGTAAAGTTAAGGACCCTTTCCACGCCCTTAGGCGTATAGGGCATATAGGGCTAGACCTATATTTTTATAGACCAACGGCACAAGATGGGTGATGTGGTCAGCATCACGCCGGCCGCCTCTACTTCCCGGGATTGCACCCGGTACCCACTCAAGGCTGGGTCGACCTGGGAGCCAAGGTCATTTTTGAAGAAAAGTCCGTCTCCGCCAGGGAGCGAACCCACGACCTTCCGATCCGCGGCGCGCGTCTAGCCGCTCTGAAACGGCGACTCCCATGGTAATGATGATGATAATTAATTTAAAGAGTATTTAAGTTAGTAACAATTGAAACTGAAATCTAAATTAGTTACAACTTACACTGTGATTGGTGTTAATATCAATCATAATTTTAATCAACGTGGGTTCACGTTTGGCTTCCGATAGAGAGGGATGGGAAGGGGTGGCAGTGGAATGCGCTCATTGTACCTTAACAAATGTGTCATGAAAGACGACTACCTTTGAGTTATCCACGTCTAATGTGGTGGAACATGGATATCCCCAAACAGAAGAGATGTAAACCAGATCGACCATTTCATGGTAAACAGAAAATGGCGTGGGTCCCTACTCGATGTGCGTGTCAAAAGGGGAGCAGATGTGGGAAGCGATCATCACCTTGTAGTCGCTCTACTACGACTTAAACTCAAAAAAGTTTACACGCAAGTTAAGACACAGACAGCACGTTACAATGTTAACCTTTAAAGAGAAAAAGACATTACCACTAAATTTATAGTAGAACTCAAGAATAGGTTTCAAACCCTATCAAGTGACCCAGAAACTCCAACTACAATCAGCAATCAAGACAGATGAAACCAGATCAAAGAAACATACAAATCAACTAGCAATAACATATTAGGAACTAGGAAACAACACCACAAAGAATGGATAAGTAGTCAAACCATGGACTATATTGCCAAGCGAAAAAGAATAAAGAGCCTCATAAATCACACTAAATCAGAACGTCAGAAAGACAAACTAATGTTAGAATATAGCGAACTAAATAAAATTACCAAGAAAAGTGCCAGAGCTGACAAGAGAAGATTTATGGAAAATCTTGCAGAAACAGCAGAAAATGCTGCTAAAGCACATGATCTACAAACCCTACACAAAATAATCCCCACAAATTTGCGGAAAAATAAACAATTATCACAGCATACCCATCAGAGATAACCAAGGCAGACTGCTCACCACAGAACAAAAACAAACATGCAGTGGACTAAACTCTTCTCCGACCTCTTGAACAGACCTGATCTTGAAAATCCCCCAGATATTCAACCAGCCTCTTAGGACATTGACATTATTACTGAACCACCAAGCAAACAAGAAATCCTTAAAGCTATCCACACTTTAAAGAACAACAAAGCACCAGGCAAAGACGAACTGCCCGCAGAACTTCTCAAAGTAGATCCCAACACAACTGCTAGCATTCTAGAACCATTGTTCAAGGATATTTGGGAAAAAGAAGTGTTGCCTGATGACTGGACTGAAGGAACAATAGTCAAAATCCCCCAAAAAGGAGACTTAACAGACTGCAATAATTGGAGGGGAATTACTCTACTCTCAGTACCAAGCAAAATATTTTGTAAAATCATCATAATGCGGCTTGAAAAAGGAGTATATAAATGCCTACGAGTGGAACAAGCAGGATTAAGAAAGGGCAGAGGGACAACTGAGCACATCTTCGCCATACGTAACATTTGAGAACAATGCAACGAATGGCAGAGAAGTAGATATATTAATTTTGTGGACTTTGAGAAAGCTTTTGACAGAGTCCATAGAGACGGTCTGTGGAAAATTTTACGACATTATGGAATTCCAGAAGAAATATTCAACATAATTGCTCTCTTCTATAAAGACTTTTCCTGCAGTATAAAAAATTACAATACATCTTTTCCAGTAAAGACGGGTGTAAGACAGGGATGTGTTATGTCATCTCTCCTCTTCAACCTTGTGATTGATTGGATACTAAAGAACACAGTAGACAGGACATTAGGAGGCATACGATGGACTCCATTCACCATGCTTGAGGACCTTGATTTTGCAGATGATATAGCACTCCTATCACATAAACATGAACATATACAAGAGAAAAGTAACAGACTAAACTGCACAGCAGAAATGGTGGGACTGAGAATAAATACAAAGAAAACTAAGATCATGACAAACAGTCCAAACCAGCCACCAGTGACCATAAGTAACCAATCACTTGAAAATGTAGAACATTTTCCAAATCTTGGCAGTGTGGTGTCCCTACTGGGAGGGACAGAGGAAGACATACAGTCACGCCTGAACAAAGCTAGAGCTGCTTTTGGAAGGATGAGGCAAATCTGGAAATCCAACAATTACTGCAGAGGAACGAAACTCCGACTCTACAAGAGCTTCATTTTGCTAGTTCTTCTTTATGGAGCGGAATGCCGGAGAATGACCAAAAAGGATGCACACAAGCTGTCCACCTTCCACCACACATGTCTACGTAGAATTATCAAAATTTTCTGGCCAGATACAATCTCAAACAGTAAACTACTTCAAGCCACAAACCAAGAAACTGTAGACAGTATGATTACCAAGAGAAGATGGAAATGTCTTGGCCACGTTATGAGAATGACTTCTAATATACCTGCCAATACAGCTCTCACATGGACACCAGAGGGAAAGAGAAAACAGGGGCGCCAAAAAAACAACATGGAGACGAGAAATGGAAAGTGACCTGAGTGCGGCATCTCTGACATGGAAAACTGCACTGAAGATTGCACAGAACAGGAAAGCATGGAAAGTCTTTTCTGAAGCCTCATGTGCCACTAGGCATAACGAGAACTGATAATGATGAATGTGGTGGAAGGAAATACCTATATGTAAATTATACTACAGCGTAAGAAGCAATTTTTTAGAAGAAAAGGAAGAAGGCGAAGAAAAAGAAGAAGAAGAAGAAGAAGAAGAAGAAGAAGAAGAAGAAGAAGCAGAAGCAGAAGCAGAAGCAGAAGAAGAAGAAGAAGAAGAAGAAGAAGAAGAAGAAGAAGAAGAAGAAGAAGAAGAAGAAGAAGAAGAAGAAGAAGAAGAAGAAGAAGAAGAAGACGAAGAAGACGAAAATAAAATAAAAGAAAAATCAATGCCAGTAACAACCATAATTATCATCAATGTTACTGACAATAATAAACAGATGTTGTCGATTATAAGGTTCACTGTTGAGAGCATCTGTTATACTTTTTCAGCAACGTTTAAAACAATTATAACAAACACTGACGTAATCAGCAAATATCGATTTTGGCGATTCCAGCAACAAAAGTGTGATGATATTATTAGTCATGTAATAAAACTTTACCCGAAATCCAAGAACTGTCACTTCTTTTGAAACTTAAAAACGCTAACTCTTACGAATTGTCATACAACAACAATATGCAGCCAGTGTCTAAAAACCACCTGTATACAAAATGCAGATTAACACAACTTAATGCAGTCTGCGTGGAAATTATTTGAACCCCCAGCGGAACAGAATATAAAAACTCGAATAATGGCACAGGTTTATTATGTCGTAAAACAAACAATCGGGTTAAAATACCTAGTATCTATGTAAGACAAGAAGAGTAGAGAAGAGAGAGAAAGAGACAGAGAGATAGTTACATACTAGTATACCGTCATTACTGGAATCCATGCCAAGTCTTCAGCTCAACACATTGTGGTTTCTGGTAAAGCTCCTGGCATCAGTTTTTATTTCGCTGGCTGTTTCATCCTCGCCTCCCGGGCTATTTTTAGCTTCCGTGTGCCGCCACGATATGAGATGAGAGACCATACGTTTGATAGGGATGCTGTTTGTGGATGCCGTAAAGGACTCCCCCCCCCCCCTCTCTCTCTCTCTCTCTCTCTCTCTCTCTCTCTCTTGCGACTTAGACCTAAAGAGACAGTCTCATTCTTTTAGACAATCTTGATCATGTGTGGGTTCCTATGCCACATTTTAGAGAGTGGAAGGGACGTGGAGGGGAGGGGGGGGGGGAACATCATAACGAACATGTCGTAAAAGGCGATTAATACGATGTACCTGGTCATCACCTTGTGAGATGCAATTTTTAGTTATTTCGAAACCCACCCTGGCTTTTGCCTTCAATATAAAAATTAAAGTAAAGTTCCCTTTTCACGCCTTTCGGCGCATCGGGCATATGGGCAGAGCGTCCCATATTTTTACAGACCATCAGCACTCTGTGGGTAATGTGGTCAGCATTACGCCGGCTGTCTTTACTTTCCCAGGACAGCCCATCCTGGTACCCATTTTAGGCTGGGTCGACCTGCGACGTCCCATACCACGACAAACATCCATGGAGCCTGCAGTGGGTTTCGATCGCGGTATGCTGGCTTACGAGTCGGACTCGCAACGCCTTAGCCAAGGACGCCGCGCCTTAAATATAGCCGGACCTAAAATATGGCCTAACAGCTGAACGGGTTTCCGGGACCATTCCACGGGGGTTTCTCATCCGCATGGTGGCACTTTGTGTCACTGGGTGTTTATCGCTTGTTTGAGATGTCCTGGTGGGGAACAACTTACATACATACATAAAAGGAGACTAGTTTTTGTTTTGCTGAAATCAGATTGTTGGGTAGAAATGTATAGATATCACAGAAAAGCTATTTACTATAAAACAATAGGACAAACGCTATTTTAAAGCCGAACAAAAAAAAATAAAAAAATTGTAACTTATCGGTGATGTTTTCAGTATCATATCTGCCGCCTGTCTTTATAATCATTAACCTTCCCCTTCCCCTTCCCTTTCAAGATTATAAAAATCCCAACTTGCACTGTTCACAGCAACTGCTAAAGCCAGTGATGCTCTCAGTCAAAGCCATGATGCTCTCAATCAAAGCCATGATTCTCTCAGTAAAAGCCATGATGCTCTCAGTCATAGCCATGATGCTTTCAGTCATAGCCATGATGCTCCCAGTCAAAGCCATGATGCTCCCAGTCAAAGCCATGATGCTCTCAATCAAAGCCATGATGCTCCCAGTCAAAGCCATGATGCTCTCAATCAAAGCCATGATGCTTTCAATCATAGCCATGATGCTCCCAGTCAAAGCCATGATGCTCCCAGTCAAAGCCATGATGCTCCCAGTCAAGCCATGATGCTCTTAATCAAAGCCATGAGGCTCGCAGTTAAAGCCATGGTGCTCTCAACCATAGCCCTGATGCTTTCAGTCATAGCCATGATGATCCCAGTCAAAGCCACGATGCTCAAAATCAAAGCCATGAGGCTCGCAGTTAAAGCCATGGTGCTTTCAGTCGTAACCATGATGTTTTCAGTCAAAGCCATGATACTCGCAGTTAAAGCCATGATGCTTTCAGTCGTAGCCATTAGGCTCTCAGTCATAGCAAAATTGCCAGTCAAAGCCAGGATGCTCTCTGTCAAAGCCATGATGCTCTCAGTCAAAGCCATGATGCTCTCAGTCATAGCCATAATGCCCTCAGTCAAAGCCAGGATGCTCTCTGTCAAAGCCATGATGCTCTCAGTCAAAGCCATGATGCTCTCAGTCCAGGCCATGATGTTTTCAGGCAAAGCCAGGATGTTCGCAGTTAAAGGCATGATGCTCCCAGTTGTAGCCATTAGTCTCTCAGTCATAGCCATAATGCCCTCAGTCAAAGCCATGATGCTTTCTATCAAAGCCATGATGCTCTCAGTCAAAGCCATGATGCTCTCAATCATAGCCATGATGCTCTATGTCAAAGCCATAATGCTCTCAACCAAAGCCATAATGCTCGCAGTCACCACACTCAAGATCTGATATCCTACAGCTCCATAAAAAGTATAAGTTTAATGCAGAGAAACTAAATGCCCAGTGGCACAGGTATACAGTGTAAAACTCAACTGTAAATAGTTGGTAATCTAAAAAGTCGGGTATGTGAAGCAGTACCCGGTGTTTGGAAAGATTTCTGGGCATGCAAGGTCTATTCAGCAAGCACTACTAGAAAGCGACGAACAATTCCTGCTTGTGAAATTGTCATTAGTCAAAAGTATAACAGAAAGGTTCACATAACAGAGTTCAGAATTGAGTATATCTACCTACTGCATGTGGTGCAAGTCGTATCTATATCTGACAAGATGTACCAATGGTTAAAATAAGAAGATCGTCCTGAAAAGGCTGATTGTGCTCAGGGCAACTCGACCTTCTTTGCAGCGTCCAGGCTGGCACCTTTAACAAAGAAGCCAGGTGTGACATCTTAATTGATGTGGGTGTTAAAGGAGTCACTTCATCTTTATCATGATCATCATGATCATGATCATTATAATCATCATCATCATCATCATCTTCTTCTTCTTCTTAATTTTTTTTAAAAACTTCGGTGGAAATTTCTGGTCCTTGGTCCACTTCTGAACTTTGATTTTGTTCAGCAACATCGGTCTTACAGATATAGCTTATTTTAGCAATCATTGATGACATCAGCATCCATTCACAGCCAGAATCGAGGATGTGTCCCCTGTGCATCATTGTCTGCACCCGTGGCCTCATTCCGAATGCTTGTGGTGAGATCCTTACTTTTGACCAACTTGCCTCGCGTGAATTCAAAGAATATAAAACTGTATTGGTTCAAGGTCCATGCATGGCTTGCCAGGCTTACACACACACACACAATGGAATAACTGCATCAAACCCACTGCTCTCCCAAAGGGTCGCAAATTGGAGACAGCCTGAGGTCGCAGAAAAAGTACAATATAAAGACATTAATTCAATGGATGCCTGCGTGATGCTGACCACATCACCCATCTTGTGCTGATTGGTTTATAAAAATATAAGTCTAGCCCTATATGCCTTATACGCATAAAGGCGTGGAAGAGTGACCTTTACTTTTATTTTTTAATGTTATGGTTTTTACATTATGTTGTATTCCAGTCTGCTCTTTTCAATGAAGAATTCAGGTATTATTTTTTTTTTTGTATCGTCAGTAATTCGAAAAGGTTTACCTTATCAAAGGATTACTTAAATAAAATCGTATGTGTTATCAAGTATTTACAAATAGCCTAGCTTTTGTACAAATACTAGCCGTATATACAAAACATTTACACACAAACCACAGAAAATCGGTTACAAAATAGGAATGCAAAATTAGAAGCACAAAAGAAGGAATGGGAGAAGAAATGGGAGTAGAAATATAATTAGAAGACTAATGACGAAGAGAAGGAGAAGAAAAATATGAAGAAAAAAGGGACCAAAGAAAACAACAAGACAAGTAGATTTTCGTGTTACGTGCACAATTTGGCAATGATTCACTTATTGGGTCAAAAGTTCAAACAAACCGAGAAACGTTGTCACAGAAATGTCAATTCTGTAGCTCACTCAACTACCCTCAAGTGAACAGCCAGTTACGCTTCAAGTAGAAGTGCAGCAACCAGCACGATGTTTTCGTACTACAACTGCCAAAAGTAATTGACGTAAACAGCATGTGCCCCGCTGGCTGCAGATAATAGGAGAAACGTGCTTGCCACAGCGGCACTCAATCTGCAGACAGACCCACCATTCTCTCACTATACTGTAAACATATTGAGACTGTCAGGCGACACTGCCAACCATCTCCATCAACAAAGTCTCTGCCATTGTTAATTTGTAAGCAAAATACGGGATGAGACATTTAATAAAGAATGCTAATATAACACAGTCTGTCTCATTACATTGCCCAGAAATAGCAACACATACACCACAAATAGAAACATTTTACTTCCCTCCAATCCTGTTTTACTTTTTGTTGTTGTTGAAGAAAAACAATGCGGACGGCAAGGCGACGCTGATTGTTCTTGGTCTGGGATTGTTTGGACGTCATCTGTCTGTTTTGTGTTCGTCACGTGCCGTTGCTATGTACGTCTGGCGACTGCTCCTGAACAATTGGTCACGTTGTTCATCTGATGGTTATGTTGGGTTTTTCCATAAATGGATAAGTTATGTAGATTCTAGAGAGATTTTAAAGCACGTTATGAACACATATGGGTGAATTATCTTCCTGTGCCTTGCTGACCAACGGGACAGATGTTTTCGTCACATTTTGCGATTTATAGAAGCATGGGTCAACTCAGCTGCTAAAACTAGCCCATAGCATCACAAATAATGTTACGATTCCTCACCCGTTGTCCTCTTCTATATCTGTTTTCCAGAAGAGACCGAACATTTTGTAACGTTGTACATCTGTAGGTTTTTACGCTAGGTGATAAGTTATGTCACTGTAGTGAGATATTACAGTTAGGTTAAAAAAAATAGGTAAAGTCGGAAGATGTAAACCAGCGTCATTGCACACGGTTATAAACCATCAGTGCTCTGCCACCAGTACGGACAGCTGATAAGAATTGTCCACCTGTGTCGCCGTCCGTACTTTACTCTGTAGCTACAGCGACGTTCCTCCATTTGTCCCAGAGTGTCAACTCTGGTACCCATTTCCTAGAGGCTGGGTGAACCCCGGAAGCCCCCGGTTTCGAACACCGACCATGGGCTGCAGCGAGTCGCAGCTGGATTTGAAAGCGATCCTCTTATCGACTGCGCTAACGAGGCCTCTGTTTTTTAAAAAACAGTTAGGTTGAACTGAGGAAAGGGGGGGGGGGGGTGGACATGTCAAAAGATCTTTCTTTCTTCTTTCTTTTCTTTACTCCAGGAATGCCTTACGGTGTCAGAGGAGGAAGAGATTTCTGGAACGGGCCTTTCTGTTCGCTTCGTATAAAGTACTTTTTAGTGCCTCTGATATTTCTGCTTTTCATCTTTTGCATGATCATTACGAATCTGATGATCCCAAAAGGTAGATCATTGTTACTGGCTAAACAAATTGTAATCCATCTAGATGCTAGTTCTCGTTTTCCTCTTGGAGCACATGTTCAACACACTTTTTCCAGAAATGAATATCTATTTTTGAGAGGGACTCACGTGTCAGAACTTCAGCATCATACATTTTACTTTAGCCCAAACAAGCTCTATCGGGTGGGGGTGTAAATGATATGCAAGAAGTCGCAGAAATGTGTGGCCGTTTCATTAATGATTTTGTCCATGTGATACACCTTTGTCTTATTTGTTTTCCTCACAAACTGCAAAAACTCTGCCTTCAAATATGTGTCATCAAAGTTGACTATTTGATGTCGTTGGTACTTTGTGCTCCTCTGATACGGCATTAGGAAAGGAGGCATTATCTATTACTAGGTAGGATAATCTGTCCCGAATTGGAAGAAGATCATTCTCCATCCAGTGCCTGACAATTTGTCCATTCATTCCAGTGTGGTAGTACCTACCATCCGTACTTTTTGACTGGAAAATAAGTTCAGCTTCATGGATAAGGCCTTTGTCACTGCTTCCTGCATAAGTGAGTATACCGTGCCGACCTTTGCTGCTTGGAATGTTTCTTTAAGGTTCACCGTTTACTGACTGTCATTGTTTAGCATAGGCATGGTGAGCATTAATCAACCCAGGATTCATCCTAGTATACAATATCATACCTGCCACAGGTATTTGCTTCGACTAGCAATCAAACGCGGCTTTTCATAAAATAATATTTATTATACCTACAGTTTTCATGAAAGTGAACCCGGTGGCTCTTACAATTTTTTCACAGACTGCTTTTTGAAATGGCAATACTGCATTGTAATTTCAATGTTAATTTCAGTTTTCGAAGAGAAACAAGTTGATTTGTTTTCAACATTTTTTAAGATCTAATGTCTAATTACATCTACATTCCAGTCGTCAATTTTCATTTTCCTTCCTTGCTTGACATGAGTGAACTCTGTGTCCTGTCTGATCCAACGTTTAAATAATGCTCTATCCAGACCAGGCGCCAGTAAGTGTTTGTTTCTCTTGGTCATAATTATCACGATATAAATGCCCCATCTTACATTCCCTCATGAAGTGCTTATACAGTAAAACGGGAACCTCCTGCATAGGTAAACATTTGCATCTCAAAATAATTTTGAAATTGAAGTCTATGTCAGATTTGATAAACTAGCTATATGACACAGTATCTCAACACTAATTTGTGGAAGCGTCTGTGACTGAGTAACTTTGACCGTCGTCTTATTTTTGGCAAGAGTACGACGTTGCACGAGAAAATAGAGAAATTACGTACGGTTTCTTTGACCTCCTGTTAAACCAGTCATAGTGTGCTTTACTTTCTGAAACTAATGAAAATTAGATGTCCAATAGTCTACAAAGACGGTTTCATTATAAAAATATATATCGTAAAAAAGAAAGGAAAAAATCCTGGCTACATACGATATGCTTCTTTAGTGAAAAAAAAAAATTTTCCTTGACCTCATTAATATTCTAATGCTGCATGCAAAAAATCATTGCGATATAACGGGCAGTTTTCGAAAATATAGTTTGCATGTGTGTTTATGAGATGTTGAACGAACTAAAGTAATTCTCCGATGATGCGCTATGCCCTGTTCCCCGATGTTAGCTGATTTGCTAGTTTAATCGACTCATGTGATAACAGTAGGGGTGATAGAACGCACCCTTGTCTCGCTCCAATCTAATGTAGAACTCTTCTCAGCTCGTTTGACTGGCTGATAGCATGAAGCCTGCCTGTTAGTCCGCCTGTCTGTCTGTGTGCCTGCATATCTTTGCGTCTGGCCGTATCTATTTTTTCCTGTGTTTTCACGCTACCCATTTCGTATGTCTGTCTGTCTGCCCCTCTAACTGTTTCTCTTTCTTTCCCTGTCTGTCTGTCTGTCTGTCTGTCTCTCTCTCGTTATGTATGTGTGTGTGTGTATGTGTGTGTGTAATATACTCTGCTCTTTCCGTCGTCATATTCCATAGTCTGTCTAGATGTATCATTCGTTTTGTCTGCATGTCTGCTATATTTGTCTGCATGTCTGCTATATTCTAGTCTATCTGCATGCTAAAATATCTCTATTCTTTTCAGCAGCCTCCCAATCTGTTAAACTATCTATCCCTGTAGCCGACAATCTAAATGTTAATTTTAACCATTCTCAAAATACTAAATGTGTTTATCAAAATTTGCATCGAACCTCCAGTTTTTCTGTGGATTTCTCAGAGCCAGCATGTTCTCAAATACTCTGTGCTTCTTTTCCCTTTCCCTTCTGTGGCCATTTGGCTACTCATGAATTAAATCTGGCTGACCTCTGCTATAAATAGAAAATACAAAGCCGGAAACAGACGACAAGTCGATTCCTCGCTCCAAGTAGCCGCCATCTCAGAGAGAAATTCTAAAAAAGGAAACACTTGTGCCAGAAGGGTTGCACATCCATTATCAGCATACAGTGTGCTGAGGAGGCAGACATACAACGTGAAACTATTTCGTTGCAATGCATATCGATTTATGATCAAAATGGCTGTGATGTGTATGTAAGGATAAATGAGTTTTATTGAATCGAAGTATAATAATAATAATATATATATATATATATATATATATATATATATATATATATATATATATATATATATATATATATATATATATATGTATATAATATCGCCCCCACAAGACAGTCAGGTCTTGGTCAGATATGACTGAGCTACCATATAACAGTAGCCGGTACCACCTGTCTTCTGTTACGCCGAATGTTGGGCGGCCGGCGTATACTAACCAAACATCCCATATTGTGCCAACGGCTTCGAGGGGAAGAGCGCATTGGGGAGGATACTAGTCTTATCCTAGGAAGAGGAAATGCAACCCGAAAACTTTATGTTATGGCAGGGCAGACCAGGCCCTTCGCCTTGGCTGGCAGCTGGTCTAGGAGGGATATGATATTGGCATTGCGACAGTTGCAGGAAAAATCAACCACTGTATCTTACCAAGGCATTTGATTTGGTTATTCAAAAAGGTCTGTTCAACGCACTGAAGAAGATTGGGTGTCCACCTACTCTACTGATCATTATTGAGTCGTTCCACGCAGGTATGAAAGGTACAATTAACTTTGATAGTGTAACATCAGAGGAGTTTGTAATTAAAAATGGAGTGAAGCAGGAGTGTGTACTTGCTACTATCTTCTTTAGAAAATACTTTTCACTTCTTTTGACACATGCCTTTCGATAAAAATAGCCACGGCGGAGGCCGTGTCCTAATTCCGATAATGTAACCGCGTAGGAGCCACGCTCCCATTATATACATGGGAGTCCACGGGTAAGACCCCAGTCTACTCTAGCAAAACAAGGTGCTGAAGTCGGAGACAACCAGCCAGGAGGCGCACCACAGCAATCAGGATGCCACGCACAAACGCAACAGGGAATATTTCTATCTCTGCAAATAAGTTTGATTTCCACCATGCGACCCACTCACGTACACGTGGTTCGATTTACCGGCCTACGACAAGAAGAAAGAGTCCAGCTTCAAATACTCGAAGCCTCCCCCTAATGCCCCGTAGAACCAGAAAAGCAAAAAATACAGCTAGCCTTAAAATAATGCACTGGAACGCTGAGGGAGTAAATACTAAGAAATTAGAATTAGAAAACTTCTTGAACGAAGAGAATATACATGTATGCTGCCTACAAGAGACGTATCTCAAACAAGATATGGCCTTTAAGATCAGAGGCTACCAGTGTTTCCGATCTGACCGCAAAGACAGGAGAAAAGGTGGAATTCTTACCCTGGTCAAAAATAACATCCTTGCGGGCCGGATCGAAACATACATGGAAGGTGCTGAGTATCAAACTCTTGAGCTCAAGTTAGAAAATACAGATTTACATCTGACCAACTATTACTGTCCGAGCGACCGCCCTCAGGCACTGGATACAGTACTAATAAATGAAAAAATGATCATTTGTGGGGATTTTAATAGCCATTCCCAAAGTTGGGGCTACGATCATATGGACCAGAGAGGAGAGAAACTAGAGGACTGGCAGGATGAGAATAGGTTCATCCTCGTTAATAAGCCAACCGACCCACCAACCTTCTACTCTAGAGCATGGCATACCACCTCGACACCAGACCTAGCCTTTCACTCAGCAGACATGGAACTGAATGTTACCAGAACTGTTGGGAAGCAACTAGGAGGCAGTGACCACCGGCCAGTCTTTCTAACTATCGAAAGCCAGTCTGTAAGAGAGAGCAGCACACTGCCAAGGTGGAATTTTAAGAAGGCAGACTGGAAGTTATATCAGCTTCGCACAAATGTTCTGCTGGAAAATCTGAACACAGATAACGACGTAGACAAAGTAGTCCAAGAGTTGAGCAAACACATACTGCAGGCAGCCCTAGAAGCAGTTCCAAGAGGTACGCGTAAACAATACAAACCGTACTGGAATTGCGATCTGGAGCAACTGCACAACAATATGGAAACAGAAAGAAAACAAGCTGAGACCAGACCTTGTCAAGAGCAGTTTAACAACTACCAACATTCAAAGGCTAAATTTCAAAGAGCCAAACTGCAGGCTAGACGGAGAAGCTGGCAGGAAAAGACAAAGTCTCTAAACTTTGAAAGAGACACAAGGAAGCTGTGGAGGTTAATTAAGCAAATTAATGATGAGAATACAGGAAGAAATGGTAATATTGCACTATGCAAAGAGGGAGCCATCCTAACAAGAAAACAGGCAGCTGACCACTTTGCAGATTCCTTTGCAGAAGACAGCAACATTAATGTCAGCCCAGAGAAACAGCGAGAGGTTCAAGAAAACAAACAACATACAAGACAAAAAGATATAATTCCTGAGGCACTGGTGGCAGCATTTACATCCAACGAGTTAGAATTAGCAATATCAAAGCTGAAAATGGGAAAATCACCTGGAACTGATGGAATCACCAACGAAATGATCAAGAACATTGGAACAACTGCCAAAAAAAAAGCTGCTACAGATCTTTAATCATTGTTGGACAAGTGGCAAAGTTCCTCAAATATGGAGAGAAGCAATCACAATACCTCTGCTTAAACCAGGAAAGGACAGTTCTGATGCCTCCAGCTATAGACCGATCAGTCTTACCAGCTGCCTCTGTAAAACAATGGAACGTATTGTCAACCTTAGACTCCAATGGTACTTGGAAAGTGAAAACATTTTCACGCCGCAGCAGGCAGGATTTAGACAGTGCTACTCCACAGAAGACCAGACAACTTACCTTTCACAAGAAATTGAGGATGCCTTCCAGGAAAAGAAGCTAGTGCTAACGGCATGGATAGATCTGAAGAAAGCCTTTGACAAGGTCTGGAAAGAAGGTCTACTGAAGAAACTGAGAGACTGCGGGGTGAATGGGAGTATGTACAAATGGGTGAAAGCATACTTGTATAACAGAAGATCTCGAGTACAGATAGATGGACTTAAGAGTAAGAAAGTTTTGCTGCGCAATGGCGTCCCACAAGGAGGTGTCCTGTCCCCCACACTCTTCCTAGTCTATATCAACGACCTGCTTTCTGAACTACCCCATGGAATTAAAGCTGCAATGTATGCTGATGACTTGGTACTCTGGTGTACAAATGAAAATGCGACAGTGGCCACCAGACTGCTACAAAGAGCCATAGATGCAATGGCTGATTGGGCCGACAAATGGTGTGTCAGCATCAATACAGGCAAATGCAGCACCACCCTCTTTACCCTTTCTCCTAAACAAAAATAAGGTGTCATGCACATAAATGGAGTACCTCTGAGAGAGGATAAGGAGCCCACATACCTCGGCGTAACGTTTGATGATAGATTAACATGGAGAAAACACATCAACAAGGCAGCAACCAGAGCCAGAAGGAGGGTAGCCATTCTGAGAAAACTAAGTGGAACCACATGGGGTGCTAGCGGGAAAATACTTAGGAAAGTTTACCAACAAAGTGTTCGACCACATCTTGAATACGGATCAACAGCATGGAGTTCGGCATCAAAAACCACATTGCAAGAATTAGATAAAGTGCAAAATCAAGCACTCAGAGTTACCACAGGCAGTATGAAATCAACACCTATAGCTGTGATGGAGAAAATGGGGATGACCCAAGCACTGAGTGAACGCAGAGACACCAAGATGCTTTTACAAGCAGAAAAGTTTCCTAGTATGCCCAGTCACCCTATGAATGATTCAAAAATTTAGCTTTGGGACGACTAAAGAGAAGTAGTTTTATCCACCAGGCCAAACGGCTCGGCAGACAAACCACTGATTTACCTGCAACTGATAGATCCTTAAATGCTGTCACAGAACGGACCCCTTGGAGAGAGGAGTATAATTTTCCAATACACATCAAGACTGAAGTGAAAGGGGTATTTGACAAGGAAGAACAAAACAGTGTGCAGCGCAAAACAGCCACCCTCAGTCTACTTGATGATGAATACCCGAAGAACCTTTGGGTCCGTGTTTACACAGATGGGTCAGCAGAAAGCGCATTCAGAAACTGAGGTGCAGGAGTGTACATTGAGTATCCTAATAATACCAGGGATACAGCCAAATTACCAACGGGAAAGCACTGTCACAACTATGATGCAGAAGTTCAAGCCATCAAGATAGCGGTAGAGAAACTACTAAATATAGGGTATTTTTCACAACCAGTGGTATTACTGACAGATGCAAAAGCAGTACTTCAGTCACTCCAGTCTGGAAAATTACCAAGCATACAGACACTATTATCCGAACTAGGCAACCGCTGTAAATTAGTAATGCAGTGGATACCTTCCCACTGTGGAGTTCCCGGAAGCGAAAAAGCTGATAAACTAGCTAAGGAAGGTGCAACTGAAGAACAACCTGACATACCAGTCTCTTATCAACAGAAGAAGAGAATGATCAAATCAATCAGAATGCCACCGAAACTGGCACAAGATGATTACCATATTATTGACAGACCAGAGCAAGTCATTATCCTTCGCCTTAGAACAGGGCACAATCGACTTCGCTCCCACATGTACAACAAATTTAAGATTGGCCAATCAGCCATGTGTACTTGTGGTCTGGCACCTGAAACAACAGATCACATCCTTCAAGACTGTCCCAGATTCAACGCTTTCAGGCAAAACCTTTGGCCAAAAGAGACACTTATGGAAGTCAAACTTTACGGGCCGCTTAGTGAATTACAAAAGACAGTGAAATTCATACTAGAGACAGCTTTGCAGATATAGACAATTTATTTCATGCGAACGAAAGAAGAAGAAGAAAAAGATATCAGGAGGGTTTTATATTCATTCATTATCGATCTGACGGCAGCCTTTACAATGATCGAAGGATGAAGGCCAAAACCAGGTTAAGAAAGGTACTTTTCAGAAAGCTGCTGTTTGCAGATGATGCCGCAATAACCACCCACTCAGAGGAGGAGCTGCAAAGTTTACTAGCTGCCTTTGCTGATGCGTGCTATGAATTTGGACTAACAGTCAGCAAAAAGAAGACAAAGGTTATGGTGCAAGATGTCAATGACAGACCTACAGTCTACATTGACGGTTAAGAGCTTGAGACAGTATACCATTTTACCTTTCTGGGTTCCACAGTGAATAGTAAACTATCGCTGGACCAAAATCAACATCAGGATAGGTAAGGCAGCAACAACAATGAGCAGATTGGCAAAGAGAATTTGGGAGAAAAGAAAGCTCACAATTAAAACAAAAACCCTTGTCTATCAGGCTTGTTTTCTCAGCACTCTGCTTTATGACAGTGAAACTTGGTCAATCTATTTGCACCAGGAGAGACGGCTTATTAGCTTTCACATTTGATGCCAAAAAAGAATACTTGCCATTAAGTGGCAGGACAAAATCACAAACACTGAGGTACTGGAAAGAGCAGGTACTACAACAGTCTTTTCCATGCTCAGTCTACGAAGGCTTAGGTGGCTGGGTCACACCTGGAGAATGGAGGATGGCAGAGTCCCTAAGCACATCCTTTACAGTGACATAAAGACAGGAAGAAGATGTCGAAGCCGACCTCTACTACTATATAAAGATGTGTGCAAACGGGACATGAATGATACAGGTATTGAGGTGGACTCATGGGAACAAAATGCCATGGACTATGTTGTGTGGAAAGGGCATATCAGGAAGGCAATGAGACTAATGGAAGAAATAATCGCAGAAAGGATGAAAGCTGAGCGTCTAAAAAGAAACAGATTAAACACAAATGTTGACAACAATGGTCCTGAAATCCTATGCCATCATTGTGAAAGACTTTTTTTGACACGGGCGGGTATTGCTAGCCACACTCGTCATTATATATCACTGACACCTTTTCGTCTTTCCTGACGACAGTGTTATATTGCGCTATGAGGAGGCATGAGACTCACAGCCCATGGCGAGTGTGACTGGCAAGATCCACCCGTGTCACACACACACACAAAAAGTGTTCCACAATGATAGAATGGGATTTCAGGACCATTGTTGTCAACATTTGTGTTTAGTCCGTTTATTTATTTATATATACTAACATCCACACTAAAAAATTCGACCCCACATTATATCATATGAAACAAACCGTAACTGCAAATACTTAGGAAAAATAATATAATCACCTGGCAAGTGAGAAAACCAGATCAACGGCAGTTGAAATAGGGCAAACCAACTTACTGGGCAAATGACACCAATACCGAGAAACAAACACTTGTCAGTAGATATTAAAAAGAACAGTCTATGACATGATCTTTTTGCCAACCCTGTGCTATTAATGCCAGACCTGAGCACTGACAGAAAGAGAGAAAAGATCAATTACAACAACTGAAACGGGATTCCCGCTGAAGGCTCTTGATAAAATTGAAGAGATGATGATCAGAAACTTTTAAATCCGATGGAAAATAATGACATCGACAGTTCTGGATTTTATTAGAAAACAAGTGAAATGATTTCGCCACTAAACAGTATACCACAGAAAGAGATGATACACAAGCTAGGCGGGAAGCGAGTCCCAGGGAAATTCCCATTTAGGAAACGCACAAACAAGCACTTTCCCTTGAACTATACTTCACCTCGACACCGCAGGTACAAGATGAGATGGTCGATTTTATATATGTAGTCGGCGTCTGTGGCTGAGGCATTGCCAACGCGCTTCGCAATGCCGGGGTGCCGGGTTCGATCCCGCATGCGGCCGATTTGTCTTGAGCTGGTTTCGAAAGCGGTACCGAAGGCTGGTCATTCAGAGGCAATGAGAAAAAGAAAAACCAGAAGTGGTGAGAAAAAGGAAGAAGAAAATGTGTGGTAAGGACAATAAGTAGGTTCCAGGCTAAACAGGAAAAGTCAAGAAAGGGTTCTTTGGTGCAGGGGCAATGAAATATGATCATCAAAGCCCTGGCAAAGCATATGTGAATAATTGTATAACATCTATAACAACTAACTACAATTACATATTACTACACAGGCTATGCCTAGTCAAACCACGTGCACGAACTACAAGTTATACTTTGAATCAAGCAAATGAGTATAAAAAATCACATTCGACGTCTGTTTATTTTACCGAACACAAAACTTGAGTGGTTCACATTAACAACCAACATCGTGTCTACATATGTCACGCGTCAAGCACCCCAGCTAACAAAAGTAAAAGTTCGCCTCTAGCGACTTCAACTCAAATAAAATTCATGAGAGATAATACACACTGATAAGCTAATTTTACACATTTTAAGTACTGGAGAGAATTTAAATCTAAGACCGAAACTAACCACAAAACATACTGCCGCTGTAATCAAATAGCCAAACTCTCTATATCGGCTCGGTCAATCGCACCTATGCCGCGATGAGACCGAAACTCTATGAAATTATATTGCCTTTGGATGCAATCTTTAGGCCGTTACTTTGGTGCAACATGGTAATGAAACAGATTGGTAAGGCTATACAGTGCAAAAGATTGGCAAACCTAGACACAGACTAACGAAGTAAAGATAGGAAGACACGCTAGACTTCATAAACATGAAATTCTGTGGGTTCCGGGGTTCCATTGTAGGGGAAAACAAGAATTGACTCACTGCCTTTCCAACAAGCATGTCACAATAGTCGACTAACTTGAGGCTTCCTTCAAAGTCGGAGTGCATCTGCTTGAGAGGCAAGGAACCAACGGTCTTCATACAAAAAAAAAAAAAAAGCTAATAAGCAAAATCTGTAAAACGGATGCACATGCAAAATAGGTCCTGGAACAAAGTAAAAGTCCAGAAATGGACGAACAATCAGTTCTTTCCGCCGGGGTTTACAGCCGGTGATTGCAGACAACAACAAACAACAATATTAACCAGAATTTCCCTTATAATCTTTGCCCATACAGGACTACTCATTACACTAATATGGTATACCTGTTACCGCTACAGTCATTTTTGTAGGTAGAAGGGGATATTAGGGATCTATCCTGTTAGTCTGTCGCCAAGGATGAGACTTGTAAAATCTCAGTGGGGATCAAACCTTCAGATAGCAGCCTGAAGGGACGAAGAAAATATACAGGCAGACAGACATCAAAATCGATAGCAAGGTCACCAAGAACATCTATTATCAATAGAAAATCGTACAAATGATTGTCTGGTGGGGATACGTCACTCAACATGAATTCCTGTCTAAGACTATTCTACCGGAAAATGTTGATGGCAACTAACTAAGGGGAGATATCAGATATCCAGGGTCGATAACACGAACGAATGGACAGGTTGCTTCACTAGGGCAATTGATTCTTACGACTGGAGATAAAAGAGTAGTTTAACTGTTTGAGTATTTTCGTGTTTGCATGAAAGACCTACGACTGGTACTGTCGTCTATTTATTTAAAAAAAATTATGTAGCAGACATGGTAGTAGTTGTGGTAGGGTTTGATACTGGTATTGGTGTTGGTCGTAGTAATTGTGGTAGTGTGTGATATTGAAAGTAACGATGGTGGTGTTCGTGGTAGTAGTTGTACTGATAATAGTAATTATACTAGCCATTTTAGTAGTAGTGGTGGTGATGATGGTGTTGGTAGTAGTGGTGGTGGTGATGATGTTGTTGATATTAGTGGTGGTGGTGGTGATGATGTTGTTGATAGTAGTGGTGGTGGTGATGATATTGTTGATAGTAGTGGTGGTGGTGATGATGTTGTTGATGTCACATATCACTCCTGTCACGTGCCTGATTTAAGGATTTCTCCTTAAGAACCAATAGCACTCAGAAATAATTATGTTGAGTCGTTTGGCTCGTATTGGTCTAAGGGATGCCCCGTGGCCAATATACGCTCAACTTATTTCTGGAGTAGGGCAACTCAAGTTTTGGCACTACAAAATATATCTGTATATGAATACAATATTCCTAGGCACACTTGGCTGGACACCCCCACTACTATAAAAAGAAAGCCCACAGGTTATGATAGTTTACGACGATTATGTGTAGTGGCGGGTCATTCCTTGACAGGTGGTGATGATGGTGTTGATAGTTGTCGTGGTGGTGATGATGGTGTTGATAGTAGTGGTGATGGTGGTGATGATGGTGTTGATGATGGTGTTGATAGTTGTGGTGGTTGTGATGATGGTGTGGATAGTAGTGGAAGTGGTAATAAGTGTGTTCATAGTAGTGGTGGTGGTGATGATGGTGTTGATAGTAGTGGTGGCGGCAGTATTAGTAGTTATAGAAGTAATACTGATGGGGGTAGTAGAAATTATAGTAGTAGAAATTGCAGTAGCAGCAGCAGCAGTAGTAGTAGTAGTAGTAGTAGTAGTAGTAGTAGTAGTAGTAGTAGTAGTAGTAGCAGTAGCAGCAGCAGTAGTAGTAGTAGCAGCAGTAGCAGCAGCAGTAGTAGTAGCAGCAGCAGCAGTAGTAGTAGTATCAGCAGTAGCAGCAGCAGTAGTAGTAGCAGCAGCAATAGTAGTAGTAGTAGTAGTAGTAGTAGTAGTAGTAGCAGCAGCAGTAGTAGTAGTAGTAGTAGTAGTAGTAGTAGTAGTAGTAGTAGTAGTAGTAGTAGTAGTAGTAGTAGTAGTAGTAGATTTTCCTAAAGGTGGCTATTTTTTAGTGCGAAACATATCTTCCTGGAATTAGAATGCGTTTTCTAGATCTAGTTCTCTCTCTCTCTCTCTCTCTCTCTCTCTCTCTCTCTCTCTCTCTCTCTCTCCTCTCTCTCTCTCTCCTCTCTCTCTCTCTCTCTCTCTCTCTCCTCTCTCTCTCTCTCTCTCTCTCTCTATTTCTCTTTTTCATGCGGGAGCTTTCTACGATACACTCACAAAATAGTATCCGTATGTTAAATATAATGGGAGACATAACAAACGCCCAAACATGCTAGATATCATAGACCTTGGATTGACCTATAACACCAAGCCTGTCGTTCTTCGCAGCTCATCTGGTAACAAATCTCTGTGAAACTAACTTCCACAGCCAATCACAAGTATCAATAACCCCGTATCATCATCATGTAGCAGGTCCTTTGCAGAACGTTGCTCTCATCACGGTCTGCCTGAAAGAAACTCGGTCTCTTGCCAGTTCTCCCGCCTCATGCACTTTCACATTCAAGGAGTGACTTATATCCTGTGCCCCATTTTCGTGTCGGTCGGCCCCTGCCCCTCCTTCCTAGTACCATGCCTTCTACTATAATTTTTTCCAATCCGCCGTGGCGCTTGATATGACCAAAATATTTCAATAATCCCTACAGGAAGCTATTTAAAAGTGATCTCATGTAAGTAAGTAAAGATCCCCTTTCATGCTTTTAGACGCATTTCGGAAGAGCACCCCTATTTTTACAGACCAATCAGCACTAGGCAGGTAATTCGGCCATCATTAAGGCTGCCATCTTTACATCCGCAGAACATACATCCTGGTATCCATTTTAGGAAAGGTCGACAAGCGACGCCCCATACCATGATAAAAATCCTTGCAACCAGCAGTGGGTTTCTATCGAAGTACGTTGGAATTACGAGTCAGACTCGCAACTTCTAAGCCACGGACGCAGGAATGTGATATCATTACAGACTATATGCCCCCTTGAAAGATAATCCATAGGCACTTCTGTTCACTATTGCCTCTAGTCATGATCAAATCACATTCTGACTCGGTCCGCGAACAATGCCTCACTGCACAAACGCACGCTCATAGCACTGGTGCCATGTTTCTTCTGGTCTACAGTGTTGGATTGGGCTTGACAGAATGTTTAGTTTCAAGGTTATTTTTGTTTCCGACAGCGCTTTGCTAATGCAGTTTCCACATACGGACTGTAGTCTACGGTTTCGCTGCCTAAGTTACTGTGTTTAGTGCTTGTTGCAGCCCTGTGAGCTGTGTTTCTCATGTGGAATGCCTTTCATTTGTGCAGTTGTTGTGTAGTGGTATTCAATATGGCCGGTGGCCAGTTTACGTGTGAGCTATTAAAATACCATATTTAATAATTCTACATGTGTATAGCCAACTTATCGTGCAACGACAAAATGCATTGCTGGTGGCGACTGTTGGCTTTAGCGTCTTTAGCCATGTGTATTTACTGCGTGCGCATGTTTCTCCTGGTCCACAATGTAGGATTGGGCATGGCTGAATGTTTAGTTTCAAGGTTATTTTTGCTTCCGACAGCGCTTTGCTAATGCAGTCTACGGTTTCGCTGCGTAAGTTATTTAAATTTCACTGGCACAGGTACGGAGCAAGTATGGAGAAACCTGATTGCAGTGACGTTAAAACCTTTACTGGGGCAGCTAACGATCAGCATTAGTTGTACTCGAGTTTGTCGTTGCGTTGTTCTTGATAAAACTTTTATTTTCTGTTTGCTCTAAATTAATCCACATTATAGTTCCTAAGAAAGTGAAAAGTTTTCGTGGCAGCGGTGTAAAAAAAGCCTAAAAGTATTAAAGTAGAAACATGTTTGTGTTTCAAAACTGGCCCAGCATTACGACATGACTAAATCTACAATCTACACTATCTTAATGAACAAAGTTGTGCTAAAGATGGTTGATATGGCTAAAGGAGTGACTGTGTTAAAGAAACAAAGGACTTAAGTGTTAGAAAAGGCTGACACATAGATAGCCACCGAGGTATCAGTAGAACCACTTCCCAGGATACACACACAAGAGGAGAAAAGTACCATAAAAACCTAAAGTTGCCCGACATTATTAAGGAATGGGACTCTCCCTCAACGGAGTGGTCTTTCCCTCACCGATCATTTACATGCGCCAACAGCTTTCAACCACAAAGGCAAAGTTATACTATATATTTTATCTTACATTTTCTTTCTCAGACATCTTCTTTCTTCTGTTCTCTACTCCTGGAATGCTTCAACCATTTACATGTGCCAACAGTTTTCAACCACAAAGGCAAAGTTATACCATATATTTTATCTTACATTTTCTTTCTCATCCATCTTCTTTTTTCTGTTCTCTACTCCTGGAATGCTTCAACCATTTACATGTGCCAACAGCTTTCAACCACAAAGGCAAAGTTATACTATATATTTTATCTTACATTTTCTTTCTCAGACATCTTCTTTCTTCTGTTCTCTACTCCTGGAATGAGTCAGGGCAGGAACATATCTACAACGGATCCCTCTGTTCGCTTTTCAGTATCTATGATATTTCTGCGGTCCATCTTCTGTATTGGCGACCTCTGGAAGTTTTACCGTTGTATCTCTATAACATTGCTCTCTTTTTGGCCCTGTCTGATGCCAATCTTGTTACATGGCCAAACCATTTCATTTGTTGTCTACCTATAAAGTTCAGTATTGGTTCTGTGCCGACTTTGCTAGTAATATCATTGCTCCTAAGTCGATCTTTCCTCGTTACACCAAGCATAGTACGCAAACATTTCCCTTCGTCAGCATATCACAGGCTGATGTTGTTAACAGTATGTGTTGAACAGTGTTCATTTAGTGTTCATATTCACATACTTGCATTTTAAAACTGGTGCCATTAAGCTAAAACTTAACTTAGTTTTATTGCATCTTTGTTGGGTTTCTTTATTAATTCTTCTGTCTTCTAAAAAAAAAAAAAAAAAAATGATCCACTAGATATATAAAATCCTTCACATGGTTTAACTTGTGTTCATCAATTTTGATACTTGGATTCTTGCTTTTCTCATACATAAATCAGTTTAAAAAACGTTATTAAGTATATATGTGCGAACTGATTAATTGGATTTGCACTGATTTCGAATGGGAAAAAAAAAATCGTTCGGCTAGCAAATGTTTCAAAGCCTATAACATACACGAATAAGGATATTGACAACTGTACGCTGAGAGATATTCCAAGAATGTTATATTTTAAACACAAAGATCCATCTGTTAATTCCTTCCAGGGTTCCATTAGGTAGAACAACTAAAATAAACCCACTGCCTCACCAACAAGCATGTCGCAAGAGGACTATTTGGATGCGAGGTGAATGGAAAGGGAGAGTATGGGGTGGGGGGGGTGGGGGTGGGGGAAGGGACTCTTCGTAGTTGAAGTGCATCTGCCTGAGAGGCAGGAAACTAAAAAGCCAGCACATAATAAGCTGGAACTGTTTAACAGATGTCCACACAACATTCAATTACTGGAATAAGAACATTTAAAATCTGGAAGAATAACCAGAATTTGCCGCCGTAGTTTATACTGGGTCAACTCGAAGAAAAAATAAGAAGGATAATGGGCATAGTAATTTTAATTGAGTGTGTGGTAGGCAGGGGGGTAATGAGAATGCATGCATCCCTAAAGAGGGCAGCCCAGTGCCACAATATCTCATAAATCATCGCCTACTATCAGAAGAGTTGCGCACACAACTAAATAAGTTTCAAAACTCATAATTTGTTGTTCAACTGTATAATAGATTTTGCTACTGACAAAACTATTTTGTATTGGTTTCTTAGACGGCGTTGCGCTGTGGTAATCCTCGTCCTGTAGCGTCGTGCCGTCGTCATATGAAAGCGTCAGGTTCGATTCTTGTGTGTGTGTTTTTTTTTAGTATCCAGAAGCCATGAGTTGTTAACCCTTATGCTCGGTATTATGGATATCGCAACCCTTCGGCCTTGATTCCATGATAAATACCCTAAATCTGGAAGAAATGTGGCTTTTTTGCCTACCCCCAGGCGTGTACCCGGACCACAAGGAGTTCGTCACCCGGTCACCGCGCAGTCCGGTTTAGCCACCTACGCTAGAGAGCCGGGCACGATCCTTATTAAAGGAGCTATGCCTTTCAGTTTGTAAGTTGTTTAGTGTTTCCGGACCCAGTATTTGAAACGACGCACGGGTAATGACTCTCAGGCATATGCTTTTTTTTGGGTACTAAATTGCATCTCATTCTATGCGATTTTCAAATATCAGCAGGTTACATAATTACATGCTTCAGACTTTTGACAAAAGCTTACAAATCGTTCTGAAGGCACTGGACATTACAAGCTATGAGCAAAAGATAGTGATACTGGTTGAGAGCTTATGCTTCCTCCTTTTCTGGCTTTCTAGCTCCGAATGGAGCATAGTGCCCCAATCAACCAAACCAACCAAGTCTTTCTTCTAGCTAACGCATGCAGCTCTCCCCATGTCCTTCCCATTCTTGTTAACTTCTATCTCTAGCTCGCTTCTTCGTGTGTTTTTGTTCCATTGTTCTTCCTACATCGTACACAGTTCTAACATTCTAGGTGTCAGTTCTAGAGGTTTTTAAAGTCGAAAGGAGGTATGTGGACGGACTTATTTCAACTTTCTCCACACTTTGTCATACTTTTTCTGCTAGAAGAGCCTCCCCTAATCTTGGTTGGCTGGGTTGAGCAATTGGGTTTAGTCGAACTAAAGAACGAAATTTGTTTTCAAAGGGTCACAAATTGGGCACGCAGGCTATTCCACATATTCATCTTTCACACGGCAGTAGTATTTTTGTAATAAAGCATGTTATGTTTATATAATAATATGCGTAATAAAAATATCATGAAAAAAGCTTGGGTAGTATAATGCATGCATGCACACACTAGCATGCACATACACACGCGCGCGCGCACACACACACACACACGAGCGACCACATTCACATTCTACCCACTC
>CAJHNH020005635.1:445911-461092 GCA_905116865.2 Candidula unifasciata
GTGTATGAATCTCCGGAGTATATGGACGCACCCAACTAGGTGTATGCGTACATGCACTCTAGTAACCATACACGCAGACAACACTACATATTTGCACGTTTTTTCATACTTATCCGTGTATGCATACCTAATTGACATTACGTACACACGCAAACTCTTTCATATGCGTCTACCAATGCCTGTACTTACATTCATAAAAAACGAGTACATCCACACGTAGTGACATTCACTCTTCCATGTCTTGTGCGTTTTGTGTCGCTATGTCTGTAATTTTGTCTGGTCGTGTCACTTTTAAGTTATGTCCCGTTACTGGTATATGACCTGTCCGGTACTGTCTTATTATGTTCTGGTGGATGGTGTGTGTTGATGACGTTCTTGCTGCGTACACCCTTCATTCCATTTGTTCTCATTAATTAACAGACATGCAGCAACGTATTTTATGGGTTCTTTGAGTGCACTGTCATTCATACACACACAAATATATAAATATACATGCTCCCATATATATACACACATGCACACTCATACCCACATATACATGCACACTCATACCCACATATACATGCACACCGTAATACATTTCTATATCCATGTACTCGTTCATCTTTATCTTTCGCACAGCTATATTCCCACTGCCCTGTCCATACGTAATCCCTTACCATCCGCCTACATACATCGTGTCTTATGTATCCATCCTATACATAAATGCACTCATACTACACGCACTCACCTTGTGTATGTATCCATGTTCACACCTATGCACTCATCATACTTACACTACCTCCGGAGTTATCATCTGATCAGTTCCTTCTGCTGTACTGAGTAAATCCTTAATCTGGTCTTTTTAGTTTTGAATTGTTTTAATAAGGTACTGTTTAACCAGTTTTTGGATATCTTTTTTTGCTATCTACCTTTAAACATTTGTTTGCAGTAATCTGTTGTTTGCGTTTTAGAAAATACTCCTCAATGGGTTTCCTCTCTAATTTATATTTAGTGCAGTTTATTATGTAATGCTCTACTGTATTATCTTGAAAGCAGTCCAGACATAGAGTAGATGTAAATTTCTCTGGATGCCACCCTAACCTAGCTCTCCATAATAGTTTGTTAGCTGGGATTTTCAGTTTGTCCCGTACCTGTGTGTTAAGGCTGGGCTCTTTGAGGTTGTTGTAGGCATCTCTGCCTTAAGTGCTCCCTTGCCATTGTAGTTTCCACATTTTAATTATATGTCGTTTGATTATGCTAGTCCTTTCAGTTTTTCCGAGTCCTACATCTACTAAAACATCACATTTAGCTCCCTTTTTTGCTATGTCAGCTTTTTTTTAATTGCCTATTACACCTCTGTGTGCTGGTACTCATGCAATGGTGACTTGGCATCCTTTATTCTTGAGCTGGGTTGTTAGATTTAAGATTGTTTCTTTAATATCTGGCCTACTGCTAGTTTTATGTGTTTTTAACGTCTGCACTGAAAATAATGAATCTGTCACTATGGTAAATTTAGTTGGAGGTTTTTTAATTACCATCTCTAGTGCCTTCATTTTGCCAACTAGTTCTGCTGTGCATACTACCACATGATCTGTTATTTTATATTCTCTTTGCATATTCCAATGTGGGATTATTATTCCTGATCCTACTTCTCCTGCTTCATTCTTAGATCCGTCAGTGTATGCAACCAGATTGTCTGATCGGATCTGGTCTATGTATTCTTCTGTTATTGTTTTGGCTTCGAATGTTTCAGTATTCGTATTAATAATTTTCATCAGACTCATGTCTGTCCTGGGCAGCTCTAGTCTCCATGGAGGGATTTGAGGGACAAACCTAACGCATGCCTCTCCTAGCTAAGTCCTCATCATCGTTAATTTCTAGTACAGCGTCCCAGGCTGCTGGTGTCTGTGTATCTCTGACCTAGGTGGGTAATGTTATGATAAAAAGGGTCAGAAGCTGGATGTCTGGCATCGTTTTCCGCTTTTATCCAATAGCTATAAGTTAGTTGCTTCCTTCTGAGGTTAAGCGGTGTGATGCCTTGTGCTACCTCCATGGCCTCTCTCGATGTCCCTTTGCCAGCGCCCTTGATGGAAGTCAGAGCTTGGCACTGAATCCTATCAAGTTTGCATTTGCTGTTCTCTGATGCTGATTCATATACTACGCTTCCGTATTCCATTTTGCCCCTAACGAAAGCTTTATAGAATTGTATTAGGGTGTACTGGTGTGCTCCCCATCCGTTTCCCTTAATCATTCTCAGCATATTATTGTACTTTTTGCACTTTACTACGAGATCATCGATGTGCTTAGCCCGGGTCATTTGCTCATCCAGAATCATTCCTAGAAATTTCGTCGAACGTGTCCGCTTAACTGTTCTACCATTAATTTGGAGTCTCGTTTCTTCTGGGTCATAATTAATCTGTCTTTTAAAGTTAAATATCATGCTTACTGTTTTGTTAATGGTGATTTTAAATCCCCATTTCCCCATCCAATGTGCTACTTCGTCTAGACATTTATGTAATCTTTTCTTAGCGCAGGGGATCTGCTTATGGCTGTGGTAGATTGCACAATCGTCAGCAAATTGACTTAGTCCTGTGTCCTTGTTCGTGATGGCATCATCAAGGTCGTTTACTAATATACTGAACAGGGTAGGGGATATTACAGCACCTTGAGGAATTCCATTCACCTGATCATAAGTTTGTTATCTTTCGTTATTAACTAGCACTGAAAATGTTATGTCTTGTAGAAAGCTTCGGATATATCTATAGGTTCTTCCGGTGAATCCTAGTTTAGCTGCTTTAAACAAGGCTGCTGGCCGATAGCACTGGTCGTATGCCTGTTCCAGATCCAGGAACACTGCCAGTGTCTTACCTCCTGTTTTAAATGATTTTTTGGTCCTCTAATTTTATAATTTGATCGAGGGTGCATCTGTTAGATCTGAACCCTGCCTGAGTTTTGCTAAACAGGTTATTTTCTCCATGTGGAATGTTATTCTTTTATTGAAGATTGTTTCTAATATTTTCCCGAGGTGGCATGTTAAAGATATTGGTCTATGTGAGTCTACTTTTTGAGGGTCCTTATTAGCCTTTTTAATAGGTATGATAGTTGCTTGGTGCAAGCAATGCTAAGCCATTTTATATGGCACAAATAACCTAGTCACAATTATAACCTCAATCTTTTTCTTCAGGAAGGCTGGTTAAACGTGACGATTTTTTTCAAATTTGTTTTAGGAAAGCAACAAATATACCCGCTCAGCCGCTGGTCTAAAATGGTCCTTTGACAATTTTTTTGTTTACTCGTTTTCAAACTGCAATATATTGTTCAATCGCTGTGTGTTACAAGAAGTTTCTTTTATCTTGGACAGATGTTTACGGAATGCGAAACAGATAATAAATCAAAGACATGCATATTTCCAAGTGGTGAATTTTGTTTTGTTTTGCTTACACATGTCCTGTTTCAACGAAAATAAAATCTGACCCGAAATAAGCCCTAGCAGGATGTTTTACGATGCATGCATTATTATAAGCCGGCCCAAATGTAAGCCCTGATTAACCAAACAGATGCATTTTACTAGTCCTTTGAAACACACAAAAGATATTTTGAATTATAAAACACTTAATTTGTGCGTGTATATTTATGTATATAATAATTATATTTATGATTCTATTAAAGAAGAACATACATTATAATAAAGTATTTGTAACATAAAGAAACACAAATTAAAAAAATAAATAAATAAAATAAAACATCATATGAAAAGAAGCCCGAGAGTGTCTTTTGGAGCAATCATTACCGAGAAGACAATCCACCCAGCCTCAAATGGGTACCAGGATGGGCTGTCCTGGGAAAGTAAAGACGGCCGGCGCAATGCTGACCACATTACCCACCAAGTGCCGATTGGTCTGTAAAAATATGGGTGCTCTTCCCATATGCCCGATGCGCCTAAGAGCGTGTAAAGGTATCTTTACTTTTACTTTACTTAGTCACACCTGATATTCCGGTTCTTGGCTTCCTGAGTCCGGTGTGGTGCTTGGGGTTTTTGGGTCTGGTCTGGTCTAGTTCTCTTGGTGTTGATATCAGTGGGGTTTATCTGATTGTTGCTGGTGCCTGGTTTACCTCGTGCTGATCGCTGCGCTGGTGCCCTATTTATTGCTGCTTGACTGTCGTTCTTCTCCAATCCAGAGAAGGGGAAAACTTAAAGACGCTCTGTTAACAGAAAAGTTTGAGGTGAAGGAAAGCAGCAGGAGGCCAAGAGTGAAGACATTTGTTTGCTCTCGTTCGCCTGGTTTAAACTTTGACTGAAAGTTTTTGCTATATGTGTCTTTCTGGACTTCGGCTGTGTTCCATGATTGAGGTTTTGGTGAGCATTTGTTTCATAGATCCGTGAAGTCTGTTGTTTCTTTTATTGCTTTTTCTTTGCATTCCCCGGCTGTAAACTCTGGCGGAAGATTCTGGGTGTTCGTCCATCTCTGAACTTTAGTCTTGTATCAGAATGTATGTTTTGCGTGCACATCCGATCACAGATCTGTCTTATTTTATGTAGACCATTGGTTTTTTTTTTTTTTTTTTTTTTGGCCTTCCAGGCAAATGTACCCCGACTCAGGACTGCCGAAATTGGTACCTTTGTACAAATTCGGAACTATTTAACCATTGCCGATAAATATATATCACAGTCTGCCTGAAATAAACTCTCGCCAGCTCTCGTAATCAATGAGTCACTTATATCCTGTGCCCATCTTCGTGTTGGTCGGCTCCTGCCCTCCCATATATATATATATATATATATATATATATATATATATATATATATATATATATGCGCGTGTGTATGTGTGTGTTTAAGTAGTTTTAATGGTTTTTAATAGCAATTAAATATTGGCTGTGTTAAATTCCTTTCAGAACTTTTTAATAAGCAATTAAACATTGTCAGTGTTAAAGTCGTTTTAACGGTTTTTAATAGCAACTAAACATTGGCTGTGTTAAAGTCGTTTTAATAGTTTTTAATAAGCAATTAAACATTGGCTGTGTTTAAGTCGTTTTAATGGTTTTAAATTAGCAATAAAACATTGGCTGTGTTTAAGTCGTTTTAATGGTTTTTAATAGCAATTACACTTTAACTGTGTTTAAGCACCATTTCAAAAACTTGGTACTATTCCCAAAACAAAATTTCGGCAGCCAGCTGTGATTCATCTTCGAAGGATGCCCACAATTAGTGGACTCCTACGATATGCTTGCATTATTCTTGTTTTCCCCACAATGGGGCCTTGACACACTCACATGGAGTTTCCCTGCCTAACAGGGCGATACACTCTGACTTCGAAAGAAAGAGAAGATGTAGGTTTTGCCATTAAGGCATGAAAGAACAACCGTAATATATATTTGTATCTGTATACTTGACAGAGGGCTGGGGATAGAGACGACAACCAACGTCAGACGAGGTATGTACTTTATAAAGAAGACAAAGGAAGAAAGACGCTTACCGGGTCGCAGCAAACCGGAAGCTTGTGAATCTTGAAGCGCCTACCTACAGAAACATTTTGGGCAGGGGTGAAGATTCTCAGCCCGCTCTCGTAACCCCCTCCCACCACCACGCTAAATGTGTATATATCTAAGCTGCCCATTTGCAACCAGCTATGTATTGTAGTTCTTTTTCCCCCAAATATTTTCAAAATTTTATTTTTAAGTTTTTTATTGTGGGGTTCGTGGCGTGTGTGTGTGTGTGTGTGTGGGGGGGGGGGGAGGGAAGATGAAAAAAATGGAGGGGGGGGGGTAACGGATACTTTTTTTACGCCTTCGGACTAATAAGGCATATAGGTCTAGACATATACAGTATGTATCAATCGACACTCAGTGAGTGATACAGTCAACATCCTGCCGGACGCTTTTACTTCTGTACTGTACTGTACCTGGAAGCAGAAGTCATTAAAAGTCTCGCTCCTTCAGGATCGGATCCCACGACCTCCCGATCCGCAGGCGATAGCCTAGCCGCTACATCACAGCGGCTCCTCGCTTACAGATAATAATTATTTTAAACTAGCTGTGCCCTACCACGCGTTGCTGTGGCCCTGAATGGTGAAATAGAAAAGAAAGAAAGTAGCTCTCAGCTAACAGTGTCTGTCATTACCCTCACCCCCTTCCCTCTCCCCTCCACCCAGTCATGTCTCCCTCTCCGAAGGATTGAGAAATTATCCCTGGCGAAAGAATTAAAAAAGAAATAGTTAAGAAATGAATGCTTGAAAATAATGTTTTAAGCTCTCTCTGCTAACAGTGTCTGGTATAATCCAATAATATGTCCCTCTCCGAAGGAATTAAAAAATCATCACTTGGCGAAATTATTAAAATAGAAATAGTTAAGAAATGATAACTTTAAAATAATGTTTTAAGCTTTCTCAGTTAACAGAGTCTGCCATCACCCCCCCCCCCCTTTTTTCCACTAATCATATCATTCTCGCCGAAGGATGGGAAAGTCATCATCTCACGAAATAATGTAACTAAATTGAGCTTTGCATCCGTGGCCACCCAGAGACAGATGGATCGCATAAATGTGTAATGAGAAGTAAATGTGGCCAGTGTAACAGCTACCACATCACCCATCCAGTACCAGTACTACTGCTACCACTACCACCACCACCTTCAGAACAAAAAAACAAAAAAATAGTCACTACTGTCTGTGCAGGTCGTTGTAGCCAGAGGTGTTGGCGCCGCATGCTGTCGCCACAGACTGGTTAGTTTAAGTGTGGCCCCGACATAAAACTCCACCACCTAACCAGTGGGGGAACCTACAGTAATATTCTGTGATTTAAAAAAAAGTACACTATACTCACAAATAGCGGAAATAAAAACCCGCACTCGCAATATCTCCCTCTCTTAGAGGACAATGTTTAACTAAGCTAGACATCCGTGTCGACCCAAACCAAACTGGACCGAAAGCCTTCTTAGTTAACAGTTTCTGTCATCAAAGAATAGTTTTTGATCGAGTAAGGCGCCGGGGGGGGGGGGGGGGCTAATTGGGACTGTACTGGGGGCGTAAGGCGCAGATGTCGCAACTAAACTGCAAACCACAACGTCCCAATCGCCCCTAAGGGGGAAAAGAAAAATTAGCACCCAGCGGAGAATCGAACACCGGTCATTCACGTGAAGGGTGGAATACTTACAACTCTGCTACCGAAGACTGAAGACTTTAGGTGAGATATTGCAGCCTAGCTGTAAACCATAACACAACGTGCCAACCGCCCTCTCAAAGGCGAACGAATATTACCCGTGACATTAACATTGAGCATCACGTCACCGCTATCGCAGGCTAGCTGTAAACCTCAAAATCGAACGGAGAAAGCGTAGATATTGCAGCCTAGCTATAAAGCACAAAAGACGTGGCAGCCACCCAGTTAGGAGCATCACCCTAACCCCCCCCCCCCCCCCCCCCCCCAAAAAAAAAAGTATATCACCTAGCGGGAAATCGAACCCCTATCACCCGAGTGAAAAGCGAAATGCTTACAACTAACTACGCTACTAAATACTCAAGCATTTAGTAAAAATGAAAGTATAGAATAATAATGTGGAGTTCGGTGTTACACAGTCAAAGGTGGCCAATCGATTAAAAACAAATCACGACCGGCAACGAAACAAATAATGATTTGACCGTTGCTGGAGCTACGTTGCTCGTGGTTTGTCCGATTTTGAGTCAGAGGCAACGTTGTGTGAAAATTTGAAAGCAATCGGTTCAGTGGTTTCCGAGTTTAGATATAACAAACTCGGAAAATTAACATTTTTATTAATATAGATACAGTGAAATCTCAACTTCTGGAACAAATAGGTTTTTCAACAAGTTATTGGTGGGTGGCTAGGGGGGGGGGGGGGGGGTGGAGGGATGATGTTAGGTTTCTAAAGAACCCTCCGTTTCTGAACAGCCAATCCTACAACAATGTACTTCACCGAAAGATTTAAAATGTGGGAAAAATAGATTTAACTGAACAAGACAGTTTTTTTCAAGCGCTGCTAATATTTCCCCCGACCAGGTGTTATCTAATTCCGACCAGGTGTAACCTAAGATGCTTATAGTCTTTTCATCTAAATTTTTTATTTATGATGGTCCCTGGCTGTTTGTTGCGCACAATCTACCTTTCAAAACAGACAGCAAATTTATTCCGACAGCAAATAAGTAATTATGGCGCCAAAATGTTAATTGGAGCAGCACGCTACATTCACCTATTCACCCTACCTTTTGATTTTGATCTGGTTTTTTTGTGTGTGTGGTCTGATTATCGCCTTTTAAACATGATTAACTCGTGTGATAGGTAATTATTCTGCAGTCTGAAAGGAATTAATCTCGAGACCTGCAACGTACACTATTGTCGTGTTATTTCTTGTAGCTAATTTGTCTTGATCCTAGACAGAAGAGAATGTTTGATACCGATGAACTTGCTGTAAGTTAGCCCGTAAGTCAGATGAAATAATCAACCTAATTAAAATAAAAAAAAAATTTAAAAATCAGTTTCCTATTAAAACACAATCACAACGAGAAAATAAACGCTTCGGATAAAAAAAATCTTAATCAGCATACGCGGACAATGATTTTACATCAAAGAAAAAAAAAAAAAAAGGAAACCTCTGTTCTGAAACTGAATTCGTTTTATAAAATGTGTTTAGAGACCGAGCTGTGTGAAAACGGAAATAATTTTTCAATTAAACATTATTTGTAAATAGATTTACTCCAGATGATTATTTATCTAGTTCAACGCTGATAACAATACGACATAAATAACAGCAGAATAAAAGAAATTAAATCTGATCTTATTATCAAAGCACAACTTGGGTTAAGTTCTGGATATTTTTCAGAACTGATCTTAGAACCCAGGTCGACCCATCCATAATGATATCAAGTAAGCTCCTGGGAAATTAATTCGGCGAGTGTGGTACTAACCATCTAATCTACCAAGAGCCGATTGGTCTGTAAAATCTAGATTTAGCCCTATATGCCTAGCACGGCAGAAAGCCTGGTAGAAGGGCCCTTCAGTTTAGGTCACTTGAAAGCCAGCACGTCTTTGTCTGCTACAGTCTGGCCCTAGACTTCTCCAGGCAGAATTCACGTTCAGGGTCGTCACTTACACTCAAGGTTTGTCAAGAATGCTTAAACAGTGAGATATGCTGAGCGATTTTTCACAGCATTCTTCCAGTGGTAATTGTGTGTAAGAGATCATTAAAAAAAAAATTCTTTGAATCAGTGTCTTGATGTAGTTTCTGAATGATCCGTAGGACCTGCTTGCCCATCGGCTGGATTATAGGAGTCCTATTTGGGGCAGCAACTTGAAAATTCTATTTACCCCAAGCTTGTGTACTAGAAGCGAAAGGCTAAGTCCCAAGAAAATTAGGGAAAAGAGTTCGTAAGCGAGGACTAGAACGACAATCTATCTAGCCCAGACATAAGATCTTTTGTATACAGTCTAGATAGTAGTAACAGTAAACTAGGCACATTAACCACAAGAGCTAATCAGAATCAAAATAACTGGAACTATAGCAATCACATTAAACATCTGTTTATTTCACCGAACATAAGCCAATTCTAAGCGCTGTTCACAAAAAAAAAAAAAAAAACCATTAACAATCATATACATCCCAGCACTTCACTAATCAACTAAAATATGTCCAGGCGATGATACACACTGATATTTCTCTACACAGTTTAATTACTAGAGACAAAATCAGATATAACTATGGAAACATACCACCGCCATGAAATCAGCCAGACAACCGGTCATCCCCCTCCAATCGCCCGTACCCACGTGTAATGCCCAATGTGCGGAGCCATAACAGTTGGGTGGGTCTCCTGCCCTGAGCGACTGCAGAGTCAGAACCCCGGAAGCCAAAATGAGACCGGTTTGGGTGAGTTGGCCTTTTAGACACAGTGGCCAGGTTTCTTCCTATTTACAAATCAAACTAAATCAAGGTATTCGTCGTCGCACGGCTATACTTTAATGGTGGGCAAAGAATTTACACTGAGCAGTCTTACCTTGTGAAGAACAGAGTCTGGAAATTGGCTGTTCAGTAATCGATACATTGTTTGGACACCTAGATACGCCTCTCCCTCAAACCACGCACGCACTCACACACACACACACACACACAGAGAGAGAGAGAGAGAAGAGAGAGAGAGAGAGAGAGAGAGAGAGAGAGAGAGAGATGGGGGGGGGGGGAAGAGTCACAAAACTTTGTTCACAAACTACATTGTTCCAAAATGGAGGGGTCCAAACCCTAAGATTCCACTGTGCCTAAAATAACTAATAATACCTTCTTCGTGAATCATGAGAAAACGCGTTTTCCTGATTGGCTATGGATCTTCACTGTGTGGGTTTCGGGGAGAGTTAACCAATTATCTCCACAGAAAAAAAAAAAATAGTTTTAAATCAGATGTGGTGGACCGAAGGGCGAAGATATTGCAGCCTAGCTGTAAAACACTACACTAAGTGCTTACCTTACACTGAAGAAGAAGAGAAAGACGATCCAAACATTGATTCGTTTCAAGTACAACTCAGCATCGTCAGCATTATATGCCATACTAAAACGCGTAGGCAGTCTCGATAACTCATGCTATCGCCAAAATCACACATGTTGTCTCTCTTCTTGTCTTGTCAATCCCCTATCTCTAAGACAGTTAGTTCGTCTACCGAAACAAAGTAGGTCAGTTTTCATTTACAAGTTTGTTGGGCTGGTCGATTTTCCTCCAGGTTACGGATGTGTCCCGCTTTCCTGTTTGGTTTCCTGAATGTCTTGCATTAACGTTTTAATTCTGAGAAAGAGGATGAATATGGCAAAGGTTTCAGCACTCTCCAGGAGGGTTGTGTTAGACCCAGTGTGTCCATGTTTTTGGAGTGTTAAAAGCGCTGCCGTGCTGAAATATAGAACACGTGATATCAAAGGTAGTGCGGAAAACTACCGTCACTTTGTGTCAAGGTAACGTAGCGCAAGGTCGACCAATCAGAAGTGAGCTAGGCTGAAATCGACCAATCCGAAGTGAGCTAGTGTGTATTAGTAAGTAAAGGGGGAGACTAACGTCGTCTGAACGATCATGTGGCAGTATGCACAGCAGAACTAGTCGGCATAATGAAGGCACTAGAGATGGTAATTAATAAACCTCCAACTAAATTTACCATACTGACAGATTCATTGTCCTCGGTGCAGACGTTAAAAACACATAAAACTAACAGTAGACCAGATATTAAAGAGACAATCCTAAATCTAACAACTCAGCTCAATAATAAAGGATGCCAAGTCACCATTGCATGGGTACCAGCACACAGAGGTGTAATTGGCAATGAAAAAGCTGACATAGCAGCCAAAAAGGGAGCAAAATGTGATGTTTTAATAGATGTAGGACTTGGAAAAACAGAAAGGACCAGCATAATCAAACGACATATAATTAAAATGTGGAAACTGCAATGGCAAAGGAGCAATAATGGCAGAGATGCCTACAATAACCTTAAAGAGCCCAGCCTTAACACACAGGTACAGGACAAACTGAAAATTCCAGCCAACAAACTTCTATGGAGAGCTAGATTAGGATGGCACCCAGAGAAATTTACATCTCCACTATGTCTGGACTGCTTTCAAGATAATACTCTAGAGCATTATATAATAAACTGCACTAAATATAAATTGGAAAGGAAACCCATTGAGGAATTTTTTCTAAAACGCAAACAACAAATTACTGCAAACAAATGTTTAAATGTAGATAGCAATAAAGACATCCAAAAAACTGGTTAAACAATACCTTATTAAAACAAATCAAAACTAAAAAGACCAGATTAGGGATTTTACTCAGTATAACAGAAGGAACTGATGAGATGGTAACCCCGAACATCCTAGAGTCAGAGAGATAGTGTAAGTATGATGAGGGCATAGATGTGAACATGGACACATACACAAGGATGAGTGCGTGTAGTATGAGTGCATTTGTGTATAGGATGGATACATAAGACACAGTGTATGTAGGCGGATGGTACGGAATCACGTGTGGACGGGAACAGTGGGAATATAGTTGTGCGAAAGGTACAGATGAATGAGTACATGGATTTAAATGTATTACTGTATGCATGTATATGTGTGTATGAGTGTGCATGTGTGTATATATATGAGAGCGTGTATACTAATATATTTGTGAGTGTATGAATGACAGTGCAATCAAAGAAACCATAAACTGTGTTGCTGTATGTCTGTTCATTAATGAGAACAAATGGAATGAAGGGTGTAAGCAGCAAGAACGTCATCAACGCACACAATCCACCAAAACATGATACGTCAGTACCGGACATGTCACATACCAGTAACGGGACATAACTTAAAAGTGACACGACCAGACGAAGCGACACAAAACACATAAGACATGGAAGAGTGAATATCACTACGTGTGGATGTACTCGTTTTTTTATGAATGTAAGTACTGGCATTGGTAAACGCATATGAAAGAGTTGGCGTGTGTACGTAATGTCAATTAGGTATGCACACACGTATAAGTATGAAAGGACGTACAAATATGTAGTGTTGTCTGCATGTATGAGTACTTGAGTGCATGTACGCATACACCTAGTTGGGTGCGTCCATATACTCCGGGATTCATAAACAAAACCATCCCACTCCACAGCATGCATACAACATGCACATGACCGACAGGACTCATAACAAAATATTACTGACAGCAAATAGGGAATACAAGTGACTCAATAATGACAGGACTAGAACGCATAACCTCCAATACCACCCTATCACTGGGATGATAGCAAAGGTTGGTAACGTGATACACATAGTCCCGGCAAAAAGCCACGCTAGAATCCAGCAAGACGGCAACGAGAATTGACTGAATGGCCTCCCGCTCCCCTTCCCCCCACCTTCCCCTAACTCTTTCGGATGCACTATGAGTTTAACCCCCCAACCCATTCCCACAGAGAGCACTTGAGTTCGTTGCCCAACATGCCACAACAATTCTTATCGCCGATCATTTGGATCTCAAAGCGTGAGCTGGACGGTCCGGTTATATGGTATTTACGTACACCGGAGCTTAGCTATCAACACAACCCGATCACATAATAACAAATGACGACTGGACCCGCTTAAGACTCCACACAAACTCTCACACACATATCCATTACATGACTAACCCGTTCATATTACAGGAAGACAACTATAAGACCACTATGGTCACACGCGAAAATTTTCACATCTGTTTTCAGTACTTTTTGGCAAAATTAAAATACTCAAAATTTTAAAACAATAAATGGTGGCCGAAAGGTCGTTGTGTTTGGAAGCTCGCTCTCCTTCGAGATACGCCTAGCCAGATCAAAGGGAGACAGAACAAACAGGGAACACCAAGAATGAAGAAGGAAGACATGCACCAGTGACATCAGGACGAGCGGTTTGATTCGGATGGAAACATTAAGCCAGAAATGGCACAAACACCAGTATTCAGCCACGAAAGTGACGCAAATAACCCAGACCACAAATATAGGCGGAGACTGTTAGCAGCCTAGGCTAGCTAGCAGCAGTCTGAACGTGGTCGAGCTTTTCTTTTTTTTCTCAAAAGGACTTGGACTTGGACTCGTCTGAACGTGGTCGAGCTTTTCTTTTTTTTTTCTTAAAAGGACTTGGACTTGGACTTGGACTAACGTCGAACTAACCGCTAAGACATCAAGGCATTCTTCTCCTTTTCTTTCTCTTGTTTTCGCCCAAGAAGCCCACAGTTACAGCAAGCCGGGCAGACGATGGCTGGAGAGTGTTTATACAACGGATCAAGATCACGGCACAAGTGTGGTAACCAATAAGTGCTAAGTTCTACTTCTTAGCATGAGTTCGAAGAATCTCAGCCCAGTGCACGAACTCCGTAACACCGGCGAGAAAGAGTTGTTGGAATGTTGAACTGTGATCGCTAGAAAATTATTTCTGTTGAGAAACTGTGTTGATGGAATGACTGTTTATGAACTAACTGTCAATGTATCTGAGAAGGCTTCGTGACTGGAGCCAAACAGAATAATTGCAGGGCATATATGGCTAGACGTTTATTTTACAGACTAATCGGCACTCGGTGGCTGATGTGACAAACACCTTCACTTCCGAGGACTTTACCTAGTAGGCTACCCATTTAAGGCTGGGTCGACCTGGGTACCAAGGTCACTTTTGAAAGAAAAAAAAATCTGGCTCTGTCAGCTCCAGTATTGAAGCCTTCTTAGATACATTGACAAGATAGTTCATCGGATCCGCAGGCGAACGTCTAGTCTCTACACCACGGCGGCTCCGGAAATCCAGTTAATTGTTTGTTCATATTCTAAATGTTGATAATTGTCTTCTATTCATCAAGATAACATCGATTGAGTAATCAAATTTACCATTGTCTGCACTTAGTTTATTTCAGTCAGAAAAGTATAGAAAGTTACACTTTCTAGTAATGACTGGAAAGCTAAACGATGGTTGGGGTAAAGGGGAATGGGGTGGGTAAGAAGTAAACCGCAACGGTGTTTAACAAATTTAAAAGTTAGTTGCGTGTCCTTTACAGGACATTACAGAACCACCCCTTGCACTTTTTGGCTGTTGTGGTATTTCTAGGCAAATTTTACGTTCAGGAGTTTGCCATTTCTCTTTGAACGGTCAAATGTCGGTACCATTGTCGAAACCAATGCAAGGGACTGGAAGCTGTGATCGAACCCGGCACCCCGGCATTACCCCGGCATTCTTTAACAAAGAATACAACAAAATTAGGAATTCTTAGTCACTGTCCCTAGCAGCATCTCCCGCTGCCCACCACTGCCTTTGAGGGTCTAAGTCATAATTTCTTCTTCTTCTGCCCCCGTGGAGTATAAGCCCTTAACCAAATCATGCCAGTTTGTTCTATTCTTCGCCTACGCATGCAGCTCTCCCCATGTCAACCCCATCTTTTTAACTTCACTCTCTACCTTCCTTCTCCGTGTGTTTTGGATCTTCCTTTATTTCTATGCACCTGTGAGTACCAGTGCAAAGACATTTTAGTTATATTGTTCTCAGGTTTTCTCAATGTGTGTCCTATCCAAAGCCAGCGTTTTTTCTTCACTTCTTGGTCCACTGGAACTTGTTTAGTTCTCTCTCAAAGCTCTATATTAGTGATTCTATCATACCATATAATTGCTTATATTCTGTGCCGGCACCAGTTAATTAATGTTTCTTGTTTTTTTTAGTAAATACCTTA
>CAJHNH020005636.1:0-2500 GCA_905116865.2 Candidula unifasciata
CCCTTCTTCTTCTTCTCTTTTTCTTTTCCTTTTCTTCTTTTTCTTTTTCTTCCCTTCTTCTCTTCTTTTTCCCCTTTTTTCTTCTTCTTCTCTTCTTTTTCCCCCTTCTTCTTTTCTTTTTCTTCTTCTTCTTTTTCTTCTTCTTTTCCTCTTTTTCTTCTTTTCCTCTTCTTCTTTTTTCCTTTTCTTCTTTTTCCCTCTTCCCCCCCCCTTCTTCTTCTTCTCCTTCTTCTTCTTTTTTTTCCCTTCTTCTTTCTTTTTCTTCCCCTTTCTTTTTTCTTCTTTTTTCTTCTTTTCTTCTTTTTTTCTTTTTTCTTTTTCCCTTCCCTTTCTTTTTTCTTCTTCCCCTCTTCTTCTTTTTTCCTTTCTTTTTCTTTTCTTTCTTCCTTTTCTTTCCTCTTTTTTTCTTTCTTTTTCTTCTTTTTCCCTTCTTTTCTTTTCCCTCTTTTTTTTCCCTTTCCTTTTTCCCTTCTTTTCCCCTTCCCCTTTTCTTTTTTCCTGTAACAGCTAGGCTTCGACTCAGCGCCCTTTCGACCCCACACATCCGATTTAAGGTGAGCTCCAAATAAGTGGCCTTCACCGACCATGTTTTGGTTTAGGGGTCACTCAGCCAAAAAGCCAAAACAACCACGCCCACCCCCCCCCCGCCCTCCCCCCCCCACTCCAATGGGCCCCATATCCCCCACAAGGTGAAACCGAAGACATTATATCAGATCCTTGCTACTGCTCACTTCGAACTGCAGCTGCTAGGTCACGTGACGTTCTCATTGACGCAGCTCTGGGGCTGTGATATTTAGTCTCCAAAAAATCACACCCCTCCATCATAGTCGTCCGTCTCCATCGCTGTGGTCGCTGCAAAACGCTGGTATATCTTATTGGTCTGACTAGCAGAGTCTCTAGATGTACTACCCAGTCCGGTGAATGGGACGGGGAGCTCTGAGCGGGACGGACTTCGGCGTTTTGAAATGTTGGGCAGTGCGCTAGAGTCTAATTCCGTAGAACCTATGATGACTGTTGGTATTTGTACCACTAGGTTTTGTAAAGGTGGAAGGATTTGCTGCGATGATGATGGAGGGATGGTGATGGTATTGATGCAATCATACTTGTGACAGCAATTTTTTGGGGCTGCAGGGATGTGATGGGAGTGAGTGGATGTCGAAGAATTGCCCGTTTCAGTAGAATATCATGTTGCCGCAGTAAAATCTGAAATAGAGGTTGTGAAATTGCTAATAAGCACTACGTATAGTAATAAAATGCACACACCACCAACCACCACAACACACACACACACACACACACCACACACACACACACCACAATGGGGGGGAGATAAAAAGGGTTCTTGTGGTTAAGTTTGTCAGTCTGTTTGCCTTTTTGCTCCTTGCACCCTGGTGGGTCCGTGGGTTTAAGTACAGGACCGCCTTGCTGCTGTCACAGGAAGCAGTTTTTGCTGCGATCTCAGGGAAGCTGAAGATTATAGATTTTGCCAGACGTTCTCTGTAGGTGGTTAGTCTTTCTACGAATATACACAGACGTACAGACAGACATGCCGTACAGACAGACATAGCAGACAAACGTACAGAGATAGGACAGGCGTGCAGACAGCCAGAGACGTACAGACAGAGAGACTCACCGGCCCACCGACCGATTGAACAGACAGACAGACAGACAGGACAGACAGACAGACAGACAGACACAGACAGACAGACAGACAGACAGACAGACAGACAGACAGACAGACAGGACAGACAGACCGACAGACCGACCGACCGACCGACAGACAGACAGATAGGACGGATAGATAGATGGATAGAGATAGATTAGATAGATAGATAGAACGAAACGAACGAACGAACGAACAAACTTTATTTTCAAAGGTGTTTAAGAATTGGGCACGCAGGCCCGTCTATACATTCATGCCCTTCCACTCTGCTCCTTTCATACAATGTTTCATTTTTACCTCATTTCAGTAGTTTTAATAGTAATAATAATAATCTTGATAATAATATTAATATTTAATAAAAAGTAGGAATGCACAATTAAAAATTTGAGAAGATAATAGAAAAGAAAAGACAAACGAACAAAAAAAGAGAAGAGAAAAAAAAAAAAAAAAAAAAAGAAACAATCTTAAGTCTTAATTACAAATGCTGGGATGTGCTCTAATTTATACTGACATTACTTGAACGTTCGTTTGAAAGAGTAATTATATTATATAATAAGCCTATTCAAAAAAATGTAAGTCTTACAGGTTGCATAATAATAAACATGCATCAAAACCATTTAAATATTAGTTACAAATATTGGAATGCATTTCGACTGACATCTTTCAGTTTTAACAATAATGAAGCTTTCAGTTTTCAACCTTCACATCTTCAGTTTTAACAATAATAAGCTTCAGTTTTCAACAACCAACCAAAACAAGTTTCCCCAACCCCCCCCCCCCCTCCCCCCCCCCCCCCCCCCCGTTAACCGTTTATAAGAAATACATCAAAGCCTTAAC
>CAJHNH020005636.1:7500-19012 GCA_905116865.2 Candidula unifasciata
CAACCGGTGAACGGTAAAAAGAAGAAGAAGAAACATTACATGTTAGCTCTTTGTTTCCGATTTTATGTCCCGTTAAAAAAAAAAAAAAACTCGACCACGTAGTTTCCGATATTAGTGCTGATAAGATGTTCTGCGCCAAGACCTGAACAAAGCTATTGTGTAATACATTCGTACCTACAGTGAAATTTCCCTACATGTCTTTATATATTGGTCAGTTTCACAATACCACAATCACAAAACGATAACATAAAGTTGGAACTAGAATGCTTTCATCAGTATTGACACAGTATACAATGATACAGTTAATATACATATCCAGTTTCGTCCTTTTTAGGACGAAATTTTTTGTTATTTGAAGCCCCACCCTGGCATTTGCCAGGGGCCGCAATATAGGCAGGCCATGAATATGGCCAATTGTCTGAACGCGGTTTCTGGGACCTCTCCACGGCGATCCTCATCCACATGGTGGCACTTTGTGTCATCGGGTGTTTATCGCTTGTGTGATGTCCTAGTGGGGTAGAAAGTCAATCAATGATACAGTTACAGACAAGAATGCACAAAATCATTAAGTGAACGGCGGGGTCCGTCATAAAATATCCATTGTACTTGTTATTAGTAGAAGCTCTAACACACTTGTCGTCACAGGATAGAAACAGAACAGCAATTGACCCAGAGACGTTGGGTAGGTAGCAGATGTGTTCAAGGAAGGGACATAACTCAAAAATGTAGATAAAACTGTTGGACATTTTTAAGGTCGTTCACAGCTTGCTAGTTTCTCAGAATGGAAGGAGAGGGTGCGGGGGACTGACAGTTTTGCAGCACAGCCCTCGTAGAAATGTTGTTTTAGTACCAGGTCGGGAGGAAAAACCAAAACATAGACTTCCCTTTGGTAGAGGTACGTCCCTCTCAAAGCTCATATCGTGTGAATGGTGTTGCATCAGACTCAAGTTTTCCACAATCGGCTGTACACACATGTCGTCATTGTAACTGACTCACAGAGCATGTTGAGAAAGGTGGAGACAGGATTGCTCCGGGCAGAGTGGCAAGCATCACTTCAGAGGTCCAGGGTTGTTATCATCTAATGGATATTTTCTCCAGGTCATGCCGGGGTGTTGGGAAATGATAAGGCAGATAGAGTGGCCGGTTCTGCACCACTTCGTGGTGAACTGATGTATGACAAGCTGGATGTTGTGAGGGCTCCTTTGGGAGCGAGTGAACAGTGCCGAGGATCAGATATATCATTACGGTCTGAGGAGAATGTCACTGCGAGGAGTTACAAAGGGATCTGGCTGACGCTTGACACTCAGGGGAAAGTCGAGACGGATATACAATCAGACAGTTACTGGTACCATCTGAATTTTAACTCTTCGCTTGCTGCTGAAGATGGGGGCGGGGCGCTTATGATGGTGTCTCGAGTGCTGTAAATCCACATCGGATTTACTCATTAAAACTGAGTTTCACACACGATTCCCAAGTTATCACGCATCGAACTTGAGATTTTTCTTCTTCTTCTTCTTCGCGTTCACCACCTGTAGACCCCTGAGGAAAGTTTTGGGTCTTCGTCCATCTCCGGGCTTTAGCCTTATCCCAGAACCTAACTGTAACATGCCAATCCGTTTCACAGATCTGGCTTATCTGTATACAAACTGTTTGTTACTTGCCTCTCATGCAGATGTACTCCGACTTCACAGGATACCCCCCAATTAGTTGGCTCCTACGACACGTTTGTTAGGCAGGCAGTGGGTCTACTCTTGCCCCCCCCCCCCCTACAATGGGTCCGCGGAACCCATTCAAGGAGCTTGAGAAAAAGAAATAGGTCCTGGGATTCTCTAAATACTAACTTTGATTAAGACATGGCTTACCTTCTGGGCAGTCTAATGAGTCCAGGCAGGGAAGACTGTTTGACTGGGATGACACCATGTGTCATCCGCCGCTCGTTCAGGATAACAGTGTCGCCCAGAGACATGTTAGAATGAGCTGACCTGTTAGAGGTATAGGCGTATTGAATATGTTCATCTTTGATTTTATGTAAATGAGTAGGAAGAATGTTTACTCGTGTTCTCGGGTCTTTTGTTGTTCTTGCAGTTGCTTTGTTATCTTGATGCTGCTGCTACACGTTCTCCTTGCTTTCTTTCCTTCTTCTTTTTCTTCTTCTTCTTCTTCTTCTTTTTCTTCTTCTTCTTCTTCTTCTTCTTCTTCTTCTTCTTCTTCTTCTTCTTCTTCTTCTTCTTCTTCTTCTTGTTCTTCTTCTTCTTCTTCTTGTTCTTCTTTTCCTTCTCCTCTTTCTTCTCCTCTTTCTTCTTCTTCTTCTTCTTCTTCTTCTTCTTCTTCTTCTTCTTCTTCTTCTTCTTCTTCTTCTTCTTCATCTTCTTTTTCTTCTTCATCATCATCCTCACCCACTCACTTCGCGTTGTCTCTTCTCCTTTTAATTTTCGTTGTCCTTGTCATCTTTGCTTACTTCTCTTGTCTTTTCCTCCAATTCTTATCATAGTCACAGTTAGTCTTGTTTAATTGTGTAGTAATAATAACGATTGCTATTATTATTATTATTGCACAGTGTAATGTGCTCATCTAGGGGTATGTGTTGTTTACATTGCTTTCAGACGAACAGTGAGTTGAAACGACACAGCATGAACGAATATTGAGTTCTTTGCTTTTATTCGTTGAATCGCCAGTTACCGCAAACATACATTCATGCTTCCTCGTGCTCGTCTTGCTTGACAATCTAGCGACCTGGTCGGACTTCCCACACACTACGGGAATTTATCAGCGTCTCTCGAACCATCCATCTATACTTCACGAACTCTGATATCTGACATTACGACGTATGGGAAAACATTCAGTCCTCCTATTGAAATATAACGTTCACTTCACAAATCATTTATTCTTCTCAGGCGTCCATTCATGCGTCCTCTCTCAGTCAGGGCCGAACTTCAACTGTCTTACTTCAGTCTCTCGGTTCACGTCTTCCGTTCACGTCTCATGCTTTTCTTGTGTCTCTCACTTCATTCACCATGAGACACACGAGACTCACTTCTCCCGTTTTTCTCTTCTCTCACGGGTCCTCCGGCCTTTTTCTCCCCATCGGGAACTCTCTGGGGTTTCCCCGGGAATTCACAACATTACAATCTCCCCCTCCCTTCTAGTAAAAAAAAATTTAACCTAAAATTTTTTTTTTCTATTACTTTATCTTGAGGTTATAATTTTAAAGGTTTGGGAATACTTTAATGTAATGATGTGGATTACCTAATAATCATTCTGGGTTTTGGTGGTTACTTCCCTTTTGATAGGTTTTACATTATTTCCCTTTGTCACATTACCAGTTATTGTATCCAATAAGTACCAAGTGGCTTAATGGGAATCAACCATTCAGGCACTCTCTTCCAAGTGCGGTAGTCCATATAGGCTCTGCGTATTAACCCCATCCCATCCCACAGTCTGTATAAAACAGAACAACAATTCTGGTACTCTCTTTCAAGTACTGAAGTCCATAACGGCTATGGAACAGAAATGTAGCAAACCCGCAAAGTCCCACCCTAACCGTTGGACTTATGGCTACTGTCACTGGTTTACGTTTCAATTAGAGATATATGTTTCCCTATTTAGGATTTCGAACTCAATCCCTTGGATTATGTGGTGTAAATTACCTATCATTTTTTCGAAAAAGTATTATTAATCCCTTTCTATATCATAGTAATTACCCTATTACATGTTTTACAATCCATATTTTCACCAATAAGTTTACATAAACAACATATACAATCATTATTAAATCTTATTTCAATATGCTGTAACATCTTAATTGTCATAATCATCATCATTATCATTGTTGTCATCATCATCATCGTTATCATCATCATCATCATCATCATCATCATTGTTGTTGTCGTTATCAGCATTATTGTCATCATATTCATCTCATCGTCATCATCATTCTCCTCATTTTAGTCACCATTATCACACGTATATTGTTACTTACAAGTGTAACATACATAAAAATCATCAGTTAAGCTATGTTTACATATTTCATTCATTCAACCATACTCTTTCCTGTAATTCAGGATTTCCCCAGGTAATATATACAATACAAAATTGAATCTATGCTTATAATCTGGACATCACGTCGGGTAGATGGTTTTCAATGCCCTTAATGTGTTCTATCTTGAACTGAAATTGGGATAATAATAACGCCCATCTGTATACTCTTGCGTTATTTGTTGCATCCATTGTTAACAATTTTGTCAGGCCTAAGTTGTCAGTCAGAATAATGAATTCCTTTCCTATTAAGTATTTTTGGAATTTTTTAAGGCTGATAACAAGAGCGAGAGCCTCTTTTTCGAAAGTACTGTAATTCTGTTGGGTGGAATTAAGTTTCAGTGAAAGATATAGAACCGGAAGAAGAGTACCGGAATGCCTTTGAGCCAACATCGCGGCTATGGTATGACCACTAGCGTCAGTTTGTAGGTAGAAAGTTTTAGATGGATCCGGTTGTCTCAGTATTGGTGGAGTAACAAACATTGACATCATCATCTGCAAATGCCTTTTATATAAAATCATTACTAACATTTCTTCTAAAATACCTTTTCATCATGTTAACATGAACCATTTTCAATTTCCCTTTATAGAAATAATCGTATATGGGCCACGCCATTTGATAGACAGTTTATCTGAATCTTTTGGTAGCAACACACTTCTTGACCGGGTTCGAAGGCCATCAGTTTGGTACTTCTATTTGCAAACATTCGCTGCTTATGTTGTGTGTGCACCTGTCTTTTTTACTTCACATGTTACTATTATTTTTGATATAACTAATACATCTTTATGAAACACTATAACGGGTGGTTTCTAAATATTGTTATACCCGATATATGATAATTAATTCCGTGCTAATGTATACAGACACAATTAAAACTGTGTTTGATTAAAGTGGACTGGTTTACCTAATATCACAATATATTAAAATAATCTGCTTACTGTATGTGACTGCTTTATAGACAAGATATATGTGTAATCACAGAATGGGGAAAGTGTTTAGAATAAACCATGTGTAAAAGCAATAGTTTTAGTAGTAGCAATGCAAGTAGTGTAACACTTTTGAGAATTTGACAGCTTTTGATAATCACCAAGACTTGTGAATTGAAGTTTTTCCGACTAGGATATCCAGTCACCAAAAGTTGCACTATTTGAATGGCATAAATAGTATAGAATAACTCTAAGTTCTTTGTCTGGAATGTCGTCAAGACAATCTGCCATATAATTAAAATGAAGTGTAGTATCCACATCCAACCATGTGTATAATGTGATGCACTGTTCTGACGTTTCTGTACATGGTGTTTCTTTTGTGAACTGTCATGATACTTTTTTGTTAACATATCGTATCGTTTCTTTGTTTCAGGACTCAGCGATTTGCAATATTTTTTACAACAATCACAGAGAATAGAATGTTTCATTTGATGTATATCTACACTGTGTTTTGTTTCTGTGTTGTTAGTGTTTTCAGTTACTGTTGTTTCTGTTACCACACACTTTTTTCTGCCAAGCTTAGCTTCTGTCTTTGAAGGCTGTTTATTCTTGCATCCTTCGCTTTCATTCATTTCACTTTTTCTCTTTCTGTGCTGGGCTTTGTTACGACTGCTATTCTTCTTGCTTTCTCTGACACGTTCTTCTTTGGGGTATGGAGTGTTACCTTTTGCATCTTCATTCTCACTTGGGTTGACACTCTCACTGGGATTTGGAGGGTTGTCTTTCGTAACCTTACTCTCACTCACATTACAGCATTCTTTGGGATATGGGGAGTTGTCTTCCGTACTTTCATTCTGACAATACTTTGGAATATTTTTTTGTTCCCAAGCTACAATGTCCCTGTCGGTTACTGTTCTCAAATCTTCCCTGTTTCCCAAAATCAAATCAGCACAAGGGGATGGTAATACTGCAACAGTTATGAACTTTTCTATGTATGGTGTTTTAACAAACACGTTAGCAAGTTGATATCTTTCGATGCTACCACCAAAGGTACGACAATTGATGTATTTGTCTGTTAAATCTTCTGGTCTAATCAGTCTTTGATGCACTCCGCAAATAGATGCACCAGTGTCCCTAAGGAGTGATATGGTTTGCCCATGGATCTGACCTTTCTGAAATTTCAGAGTACCGTGGCCGTGTGTTGCCAGATTAGCGTTCTGAATGGGTATCAGGTGTCCGCACGGTAGGTTGCCTTCCTTATGGAATTTAGAACATATTTTACATTCTTCTTCTGTTTCGTACATGGTAGCTGAATTGGCTTCAGCTGAATCACTTTCTGATTCATCATCTGATGTTACACATACTACATGTGCCTCCTTGAATCGTTTTATAGCAGGACAGTTACGTCTGGTGTGCAAATAACATCCACAAATATAACATTTTACTGCATTTTCATACCTCTTTAACTTGTTTTTTCTATGAGCAATCACTTGTTCGATTCTTTCATTAAATTGTGGGCTTTTATCACAAGGTGCGTCGTCACCATGTGTTTTGTTACAGTGGTTGCAATTGATGGTCTTTACCTCTTTTTTGCCATACCTAAAGTTTTTGTTCTGAAATTTCTGTTGGTATGGTTTTGCATAGGCTGCTGCTCCCACTTCTATCAAATCAGGACTTTATAGCACGAAGATGTCAGGGTGTGCTGCAAAGTAATTTTCACCTACTTCTTCTAAAGAATCTAAATTTGTTGGCTTATTTTCCTTTAGGAAAGTTGCCATTGGCTGTGGAAGAGATTCTAACATTTTACATCTTAACAACAAATCAACCAATAACTTATAGTCATTTTTTACATTGGCTGCTTCAACCCATTTTTGGAATATGTTCTGCACTTCTGACAGATAGTCTGCAAATGTTTGACTACTTTTTGGTCTCAAATCGTTGAACTGTTTTCGGTAGCCAGCTTCGTGCAGGTTGTAATGCTTCATTAACCTTTCTTTGATATAGTTGTAATCTAGTCTTTTGGTTTCCGGAATTGTTTCCAGAATCTTCAAAGGTTCAAATGCTAGGTGTTTTTGAAAGATTAAAGCGTAGTCTTGCAATGGGACGTTATGCATGTGCATACCTAGTTCGAAATTGGCTATATACGCACCGATGTCATCTTCCTTGCAGTAATTTCGGACTATTCCTGCATATTTTTTGAATTTGTTTTCTTCTGCTTTGATTCTCTCTTTTTCTATGGCTGCTTCTCTTTTTGACTCATTTTCCATTTCCTTTGTTCTGATTTGAGTTTCTGCTTTTTCTTTGTCCGCTTGTATTTGTGCCTCTAACCTCTGTTTTTCCAGCTGTAATTTTTTCTCTTCAATCTCTTTTTGTTGTAGTAGTTCCATCTGTTTCAATTCAGCCTCTTTGACTGCTTCTTTCTCTTTGAGACGTAGTTCGTGTTCACGCACAAGTCTGCGTTCTTCTCGTTCTTCTGCTGCTTTTCTCAATTTTTCTTCTTTTTCTTCTTTTTGTTTTTCATCCACATATTTCTTTAACTCGTCGCCCTGAAGGCCCAATTCTTTACCAATGGCTACCCATTCCGCCATTTTTGACCTGTAGATGTATTTAATATTCCTGTACGAATATAACAATTACAAATGCGTTCACAAATATCACGCTTAATAGCAATACAATCACAACCAACAAAATTAATATGTGATATATAATCACTACGTTTAACCGAGTAGTTTTCTACCTACTCAGAACAATAATATCAAACTATGAACTTAATTACTCAACTTTAAAAAAAAATTATTATGGCTCCTATCGAGCTAAATCACAGTCTATTCTACGGATCCTCCTTTTCGCTATAGCACACTTCTAGGGTGTAACGGAAATATATTGAACGAGTCTCTTGTAGATCGCGTCGTGCAATTGAATCTTCCGGTTGGTAATGTCACTTCATTAATTGGCCACTACCCGTCTGAATTCATATTGCGGTTCATCATGGAAGTAGTGTACTTTTTTGAAAAATAGCGGCACTCGTCTATAAGTTGAACATGGGTGTCAATCTGAATAGTTTATAGAAATTTTCTGTCTGTTGTAAAGACTTGAAGGAAATCACAGGAAACTGTTCTGCACGTATACTTATGAACCGTTCTACACTGTGCTACAGATGTTCATATGGCGCTGTCTCGCTAGCTGTATGTTAGCTTGGATATGTGGATAATAGTCAGCTGTCCGCTTGACCAATGTCAATCAGCTAGATGCCTTGTCTTAACACATTTGCGCTATGTTAGCATGTTTAGCGATCATTATTTGGTTGCTGTTGTCCTCTGCAACTACTGTTTCAAACACTGGACTGACCAATTACTAATTTCATTTCGTAATACACAGTATAGTTGTTACGATCACACGTTAGCATTACGCAGCATAGTTGTTACGATCACACTGTAACAATACGCAGTATAGTTTTTATAATGATACTGTAACAATACGTAGTATAGTTGTTATGATGACACTGTAACGATAACTAATTTCGACACGTTACCCAGTGGCGAATTTGGCCATCCTTACACAGGAAAACTGTACTTGAAATTTCTACACATTTTCTTGAGGTAAATTTCGACACAGCAACTGGTGTTACCACGGATGATGGCTGTATAGCGGCCTTGACCCAGTCCCCCACTTACGTCAACTCTGCAGCCCCGCTTTGAGCTGTGAAGTTTAACTGGTCCAACTGGCCGGGTTTTTGGTCACTACACTGACCATGTTTGTCGTTGCTTGTTCTGAACAAATAAATTTTTGACTAACAACTGCTGTTACCTCAGACGATTACTGGAAATCGACCTTGACACAGTACGCCACTTACATTGACTGTTCAGCTCTGTTATTAGCTGTCGAGTTCAATTGGTCCAACCAGCTGTGTTTTCGGGGATGTTCCGGTTATCTTCTGTCGTTGTTTTTTGTCCCGGATGTGTCCGTTTTAGAGCCTCCACTTGTAATGTGCTCATCTAGGGGTATGTGTTGTTTACATTGCTTTCAGACGAACAGTGAGTTGAAACGACACAGCATGAACGAATATTGAGTTCTTTGCTTTTATTCGTTGAATCGCCAGTTACCGCAAACATACATTCATGCTTCCTCGTGCTCGTCTTGCTTGACTGAATCTAGCGACCTGGTCGGACTTCCCACACACTACGGGAATTTATCAGCGTCTCTCGAACCATCCATCTATACTTCACGAACTCTGATATCTGACATTACGACGTATGGGAAAACATTCAGTCCTCCTATTGAAATATAACGTTCACTTCACAAATCATTTATTCTTCTCAGGCGTCCATTCATGCGTCCTCTCTCAGTCAGGGCCGAACTTCAACTGTCTTACTTCAGTCTCTCGGTTCACGTCTTCCGTTCACGTCTCATGCTTTTCTTGTGTCTCTCACTTCATTCACCATGAGACACACGAGACTCACTTCTCCCGTTTTTCTCTTCTCTCACGGGTCCTCCGACCTTTTTCTCCCCATCGGGAACTCTCTGGGGTTTCCCCGGGAATTCACAACATTACACACAGTTAAATAAGACTTTAAAGGGACCCCCCCCCCCCCCCCAATGCCATTGAGGTGGGAGGGGCACTGTCCTGAGCCCTCAATGTTTTCTCCATGGCGGCTGGCCTGGTCACAAGATGATATCGAAGAGACTGCGCAGGACAGAAAGGAAACGAGGAGAATGTACTTCGATCCCTATGTGACAAAGAGCAGCCGTGGTGTAGCGGCTAAACGCTCGCCCGTGTATCCGAAAGGAATGGGTTCAGATACTGACAGATAAGACTTTTTTTTCAAAAATGACCTTGGCCTCCGGGTCAACACAGTCTTAAATGAGCACGGGGTAACGTCATGGGAAGTAAAGGAGGCCAGCGTGATGCTGAACACAGCTCCAAGCAAGTGCATATTGGTTTGTAAAATACGGGTCTAGCCTTTTAGGTTCAATACTCACGAAGGCGTGGGAATAGGGTCCTTGACTTATCTGTTACAAAAAATGACACAGTATGACAATGATGAAGATAAATTTCTTTACACAGCCGGTGTATGGTTTATGAAAGAATAAATCTTAAACCGTGAGCGAAGTGAACAGAGTCTGGCCAGAGATGACTACCACTTACTTGACCGGCATGGGCAGGTCATTGTCCTACGTCTCAGGACAGGACATAACAAACTTAACCAGCATATGCACAGGCTTCGTCTAAGTAGTTCACCTTTTTGCCCTTGTGGGCTATGTGTGCAGACTACAGAACATGTCCTGCAAGACTGTCCCTTGTTCAGCCCATTAAGAAAGGAATACTGGCCCAGTGAGTCACCACTGTACACAAAGTTATATGGGACTAAAAATGAACTCATTAAAACAGTCAAGTTTATCACAAGAACCTGTCTGTCGGTGTAAATCAGAAAGCGAACACAAGAAGAAGAAGAAGAAAACCGTGAGCTTCTTTCCTATCATATACACATTTTTGTGTGGGGGGGGGGGGGGGGGGGGGTTGTAACAACTGCAGTTGATGTAAATCGGAGGTTAATTATCTGCGACACTTCCTCCGCATTCCACCATGCCAGGGTAAAAGAATGTAGAAAAGTACGTGCTCATTACCAGAACGTCTCCTAAATGTCACAGGGTGAAGCGACCATTCAGCAGCGAATGCCTTCCCTCCGCCCTGTCATGGGAACTTTGGTATGAACCATCTACAGTTGTATGATTTAGCATAACGATTGTAGAATACACTGACGTTGATTTGCATCATTTACTATTTTGTGCAAAACGACATGTTTTGTGAAGTAGTACTGTTCATTAATTGAGTAGTATGTGAGCAGAACTCGCAAACATATAAGCGTTCGAGAAGTCTATATCTGTGTGTCACAACCATCCATGTGTATCGACCGCCATTTCGAAACACCCGTTTAGCGGGGGTGGGGGGGGGGGGGGTGGGGAGATTATTTCTTCCTCTCAATTTTTTTTTTTTTTACGTATCCAGAAACCATGAGTTGTAAACCCTTTGGCTCGGTACTATGGATATCGCAACCCTTCGGCCTTGATTCCATTATAGGTACCGTTAATCTGGGAGGAATGTGGCTTTTCTGCCTACCCCCGGGAGTGAACCCGGACCACAAGGAGTTCGTCACCCGGCCGCCGCGAAAGTCCGGTTAACCAACTTCGCTAGAGAGCCGGGCTTTTCTCTCGATAACACCATTCTGTTATGAATGCACATAATTACACCAGCAGACGACAACCATTCACTGTATATTGTCTGTGGAGCACATTATGTTTAATGACATAATGTATTTAGTTTCGCCGATTTGTTCTACGTACAATGTGTTGTGAGACTTTACAAACATCCTTTATGATACCACCAGTTGAATAAGGTGGGGCTGATTTTCTTCTTTTAATGAAATCATAAACGCAGAAATAAAATGTTTTTAGTTAGTTAGTTGTGTATCGCTTTACAGGCGTTTGCAGAACCAACCCCGCTTCTTTACTGTTTGGAGTTTCCAGGAAATTTACCTCCAGTAGTTTGCCA
>CAJHNH020005637.1:0-19010 GCA_905116865.2 Candidula unifasciata
ACCCCCCAAGCTCTCCCCCCCCAAAACCCCTGCTGCCCCCAAACCCCCTTCTGCCCCCAACACTGCTCTGCCCCCAACACTGCACTCCCCAAAACGCTGTCCCCCAAAACCCGCTTCTGCCCCCCCCACTCTACTCCCCCAAAACCGCTGCTGCCCCCAAAACTGCTGATGCCCCCCCAAAACTGCAGCTCCCCCAACCCGCTACTGCCCCCAACACCGCTAGCTGCCCCCAACACCGCTAGCTGCCCCCAACACCGCTAGCTGCCCCAACGCTGCTAGCGAGCTAGCCCCCATACACTGCTAGCTGACCCCAACACTGCTAGCCTGCCCCCAACTTGCTGCTAGCTGCCCCCAACACTGCTGACTGCCCCCAACACTGCGAAGCTGCCGCCAACACTGGCTAGCTGCCCCCAACAGCTGCTAGCTCTGCCCCAACAACTGCTGACTGCCCCCAACACTGCTTAGCTGTGCCCCCAACAACTGCTATCTGCCCAACACTGCTAGCTGCCCCCAAACACTGCTAGGCTGCCCCCAACACTGCTAGCACGTGCCCCCAACAACTGCTAGATCTGCCCCCAACATTGCTAGCTGCCCCCAACACTCCCCAACACTGCTAGCTGCCCCCACCACCCCCAACACTGCTTGCTGCCCCCCACTACTGCTAGCTGCCCCCGAACATCACCCCCAACACTGCTAGCTGCCCCTAACACTGCTAGCTGCCCCCAACACTGCTAGCTGACCCCAACACTGCTAGCTGCCCCCCAACACTGCTAGCTGTCCCCCACACTGCTTGACTTCTAGGGCCCCCAACACTGCTAGCTGCCGCCAACACTGCTACGCTGGCCCCCCAACACTGCTAGCTGCCCCCAACACTGCTGACTGCCCCCAACACTGCTAGCTGCCCCCAACACTGCTAGCTGCCCCCAACACTGCTAGCTGCCCCCAACACTGCTAGCTGCCCCCAACACTGCTAGCTGCCCCCAACACTGCTAGCTGCCCCCAACATTGCTAGCTGCCCCCAACACCCCCAACACTGCTAGCTGCCCCCAACACCCCCAACACTGCTTGCTGCCCCCAACACTGCTAGCTGCCCCCAACACCCCCAACACTGCTAGCTGCCCCCAACACTGCTAGCTGCCCCCACCCCCAACACTGCTAGCTGCCCCCAACACCCCCCAACACTGCTAGCTGCCCCCAACACTGCTAGCTGCCCCCAACACCGCCAACACTGCTAGCTGCAGTGTCAGGCGTGACGACGCCTTGCAGCTATTACTTTCTAATAAACACATTGAATCAGGGGCGTGGTCTTACTTTCTAATAAACACATTGAATCAGGGGCGTGGTATTACTTTCTAATAAACACATTGAATCAGGGGCGTGGTATTACTTTCAAATAAACACATTGGATCAGATGCGTGGTCTTACTTTCTAATAAACACATTGAATCAGGGGCGTGATCTTACTTTCTAATAAACACATTGGATCAGATGCGTGGTCTTACTTTCTAATAAACACATTGAATCAGGGGCGTGATGTTACTTTCTAATAAACACATTGGATCACGGGCGTGGTCTTACTTTCTAATAAACACATTAAATCAGGGGCGTGGTCTTACTTTCTAATAAACACATTGGATCAGATGCGTGGTCTTACTTTCTAATAAACACATTGAATCAGGGGCGTGATGTTACTTTCAAATAAACACATTGGATCAGATGCGTGGTCTTACTTTCTAATAAACACATTGAATCAGGGGCGTGATCTTACTTTCTAATAAACACATTGGATCAGATGCGTGGTCTTACTTTCTAATAAACACATTGAATCAGGGGCGTGATGTTACTTTCTAATAAACACAATGGATCACGGGCGTGGTCTTACTTTCTAATAAACACATTAAATCAGGGGCGTGGTCTTACTTTCTAATAAACACATTGGATCAGATGCGTGGTCTTACTTTCTAATAAACACATTGAATCAGGGGCGTGATGTTACTTTCTAATAAACACATTGGATCACGGGCGTGGTCTTACTTTCTAATAAACACATTGGATCAGGTGCGTGGTGTTACTTTCTAATAAACACATTGGATCAGATGCGTGGTCTTACTTTCTAATAAACACATTGGATCAGGGGCGTGGTGTTACTTTCTAATAAACACATTGGATCAGGGGCGTGGTCTTACTTTCTAATAAACACATTGGATCAGATGCGTGGTCTTACTTTCTAATAAACACATTGAATCAGGGGCGTGATGTTACTTTCTAATAAACACATTGAATCAGGGGCGTGGTATTACTTTCTAATAAACACATTGGATCACGGGCGTGGTGTTACTTTCTAATAAACACATTGGATCAGGGGCGTGGTGTTACTTTCTAATAAACACATTGGATCAGGGGCGTGGTGTTACTTTCTAAAATACACATTGGATCAGATGCGTGGTCTTACTTTCTAATAAACACATTGAATCAGGGGCGTGATGTTACTTTCTAATAAACACATTGGATCAGGGGCGTGGTGTTACTTTCTAATAAACACATTGGATAAGGTGCGTGGTGTTACTTTCTAATAAACACATTGGATCAGGTGCGTGGTGTTACTTTCTAATAAACACATTGGATCAGGAGCGTGTTGTTACTTTCTAATAAACACATGGGATCAGGGGCGCTGGAACCTTTGGCTTTAGACACATATAGGAACCGTGCTTCCCCATTATTTTTAAGAGGCTAAGTGGCCCCTAACCCTGAAAGTCCTTCTATTCTTAATTCTTTTTAAAATATATATATATATATATATATATATATATATATATATATATATATATATATATATATATATATAATATATATAATATATCGATCGTTACTTCACATACATTATCCCATTTTCTTATTATTTGCCAATAATAATAAAGACCTGCGCACTTAAACAAGGCCATAATCCTTTAAGTACCTTTCCCTTTCTAAAAGAATTAGAACAAGGGGGCAGCAAACCCCCCCCCCCCCCACCACACCCCTCCCATTCCACACCACGTTTTTGTCCATTGTTTGTATTTGCGTACGTGCACAAATAGCGGCGCCTCTGCTAAAGATTAACTGCTTGCTGCATTGCTATCACCTCAAGTGTCACTCCTAGTAACTTTATATGTGGCAACTTGGGATAGGATATAGCTGCTATGTCACTGTAAGACTGTTAAGTTGTCCGCTCTATAAACTTTATCTGTTGTAATTAAACTAAAATCGCACGTGATTACCTATGAAAGATATAAAACCGAACGAAATTTATATTCACATACGCGATTACCTAGGCTTAAGTCTGAATAGAGTAATGCATATTTTTTTGCATTACCTTCTCTAGCCTATTAGTATCAGACTGTGGTTAAAAATTAAAGATAAAGGACCCTTGTACAGGCCTTCAAACGTACTGTGCATAGCAGGTTATACTCATATTTTATAGACCAATCGCCACTCGGTGGGTGATGTGGTCAACATCACGCCGGCCGCCTTTATTTCCTCAGACAGCCGCTGGTATCAGTACGAGCCAAGGCCATTTTGTAAAGTCCGGTACTATCAGAACCCGAACCTCAGTTTGTTAACAGATTTTAGTACCAAATTATATCAACACTAGTGCATGTGTCTATTCTAAAGGTTCAATGCGACTTCCTGTCGTGATTTAACAAGCAATCACAAAAATACTACTATATATTTGTGTATGTATGTATTCTTTTTCATATATATATATGATTCTTTCTTAACTATTCTTCCTGTCATTAGTATATATAATATTAGCTGCACTTCATTAATTCGTTCTACCTCATAATGATACTGGTTTTGTCTCAACCTTTCGGTCTTTCCAGACATAGTGTTTTTTACGCACTATGAGGGAAGCATAGGACTCACAGCCCATGGCGATGACGAGTTTGAAATACCCGCCCGCGTTAAGAAAAGTATAAATTGGAATTTCAGGACCATTGTTGTCAATATTTGTATTTAGTCTCTTTCATCTTAGACGCCCAGCTCTCATCCTATGTGCAGTCATTTCTTCCTTCATTTTCAATCCCTTTCTAATGTGCTCTCTCCACACAACACGATTCGTGTCATGTTGTTCTCACTGAGTCCACCTCAATACATGTATCAGTCATGTTAATAGGAAAGTTCTAGATACACGCTCTGGACAAAGTGAATGAGTGGTGTACAGAAATGAGGACTGTCGTCCACCCGGAAAAGGGGTCTGCTTTGTGGTGTTCTCTGGACAACAGAATCGTTAGAGCTAATGTCCCAAGTCTCACGATAGATGGTAGAAACATCAACAGAGAGAGCAAACTGAAGTATCTGGGAATTACATTTGACAGGAGCCTGTCCTTTAGGGACCATCTGGAGAATGTTGTGATAAGATGCCAAAAAGGACTTGGTGCAGTTAAGACTATGGCTGCAATTGAAATAGAGCAGAGAATGCTTTTCACACTATATCAGCACCTGATCCTGTCAGTGGTTGATTATGGCCTGAGAATGCTTACCGTCTCAAAAAGCCAGATGGACAGACTAGAGCGCATACAGAACGCAGCAATGCGGATCATTCTGGGTTGAACCAGAGACACCCAGTGGTGTGTATGCGATACATCCTCGGTTTTCCCACTGTTGCAGGAAGGCACAGAGTGCTGCAGGCGAAGTCATATCTCAGGGTAGCTGCAGACACAAACCAACCTTTGCACGAAGCTCTGGGTGCAGTTAAGGGTCAGCGGCTGATAAGAGTGACGTCATGGATGGCTCAGGCAGAAGAAACAATCAGACAGGTTTGCATCCTTGAAAACATTAGGCGAGGAGAGGAGTGTGTCAAAGTGCCACCTGAACAGTCATACTTGTGTAGGGTCGTAATTACTGAGCCGGTAAAGCAGAGACTGACCAGCGGGCGCCACAGAGGTGGAGGTTCAGCAATTAATTCAAGATAATGCTCGCCCAGAAGATTTGATCATTTACACAGACGGTTCAGTGTCAAGAGGCAAAAGAAGTGCTTGGGGGCTTTTTAGCAAAAGTTAATAGTCGACATTTGGTGCAGGAGAGCTTAGCTGATGATACCACAACATCCAGCTTAAGAATTGAGGTGGAGGCTGTCACTGCAGCTTTCCGCTGGCTAGAGAACACGACATACACACACACACATACACACCACACACACACACACACACCTCGTGATTGTAACTGACTCAGAAAGCATGCTAAGGAAAATCAGGACAGAGCAGAGTGGTATGCTTAGCTACGGAAGACACGGGTGAGGAGTGTTGAATGCCGGTGTGTTGGGAAATAACCAGTCGGGCAGACTGGCTGGCTCTACACAGCTTGGTGGAATACTGATGCATGATAAGGCAGACGTGGCTAGTGCCTTGTAGGAGAGCTTGTACAGTGCGGAGGAGCAGATTGATCACCACAGTGTGGTGAGACTGATGCTGTTGGGAGTGACGAGAGGTTCTGGCAGATGCTCGAGGCTCAGAGGAAGGGCAATACGGACGTTTAATCAGAATGCTACTGGCACCATTAGTATCGGAACTTTTCGCTGCCTACTGAAGATGGGGTTGGAGCGCTTATGGGAATGCCCCGAGTGCTGTGATGTCGGTTCTTGAATCAAATCAAATCAAAGCATACACGCTCTGGTACTGATTTAATAACCATTATCACTCAAACTGTTGTACTTCCGAGCACGTCAACTAAAATCAGAAGTCGTCCAAATTTCTTATCACTTTCCGAGTTATTGTTTACCAGTTAGTTAGTTACGTATCCTTTACAGGACGTTGCAGAACCAACGCCATAATTTTTTTAACTGTTTTTATTGTTTCTAGGAAAATTTACGTCTAGTAGTTTGCTATTTCTTTCTTGGCGGTCGGCTTTTCGATACCACTGTCGAAACCAACGTAAGGCGCAAGGCTCCCACCCTGGCATTACGAAGCGCGTTCGCAAGGCCTAAGGCACAGTCGCCGGCCAGTACAGTGTTATATTAGGCATGTTTACATGTGTAGCGACTGCACTGTTCCTGATAAGCCACGTTTTAAAATAATAGTCTGACACATGTTGTAATCTAAATACCTGTCTTCCTTTGGGAATTTCCCGATTTACTCTAACTTGGTTTTTCCGTGGTGTATATTTGAAGACATTTTTTTGTACTTAGTTTACCACTGGGGTCTATTTTGCTATGATATTTTTTCGTCTCGCCTGTCGCCGCTGAACGGTCTAATTTGTGAGTTTGCATTTATTTGTCAACAGGATTATTGTAACGTCTAGTAGATATTCTACACTGATGATTTGTTTCCCCCTCGTAAATAACATTCTTGCCAACACATCAATGCTTAGTTAACAGATGTTTAATAGACATAATCAGGGTGTGTTTTCAGTTTGAAATATGTTCTTTGACTTACTTGTTGCGAACCTGATGAATAGAATATTAATGTTCTCGAAGTGTTTTTATGCTAAGCATTAGACCAAGCCATAGTAGCGCACTATATAAAAATAGACGTATCTCATTGGCCTATACACGCCATTTGAGGAAAAAAAGGGGGGGGGGGGATGGGGGGACTACAACAGAAAGAAAAGATCATACTTAAGTAGACCATTTCTAAAAATCGACAATTATTGCTGTCAAAGGGATACAACCGAAACAATACTTTGTACAAAAGCAAGAAGTTATAATTCTAATGATTTGTTTGTTTGTTTTAGTATCCAGAAGCCATGAGTTTGTTAACCTTTAGGCTCGGTATTATGGATATCGCAACCTTTCGGCCTTGATTCCATGATAAATACCGTAAATCTGGGAGAAATGTGGTTTTTCTGCCTACCCCCGGGAGTGAACCCGGACTACAAGGAGTTAGTCACCCGCTCACCGCACAATCCAGTTTAGCCAACTAGGCTAGAGAGCCGGGCATGATAACAGAGCTATATTTATGACAACACAGGAAACACAAATTAGGGATGGAAAAAGAGATGGTGGGGGTGGGGGTGGGTGGGTGGATATCGTAGTGGAGAAAAAGAGGAGCGGGGGAGTCGGGGGGGGGGGGAGGGGATGGGGCGGGAGGATGGTCGGAAAAGAATATGTAACTTTGATCCAAAGAATAATCAAGGATACTAGTCTTTGATACTTTGTATATGTGAGGACAAGAATTGGAACACTATCAGGAAACAGGTTCAACAATAAATAGTTCTCGATACAGTGAAATCGTCCGCGAAGAGCTGTAGCCTAATGTGGCGGGTAACTTCGCTTTTAAATTAGCGAATGCACTTTGTGCAATTCAGAGGGAACTACAAACATTAAATCTTAATAAAGGTTTATATTACCCCCAGCCTTGCTGGTTAAATTAGAGGATTTGGGGTTTGCCCACATCTTATTCCCTACTGTTCTTAAATTTGTGTATTTAAATATTATTAAATTACACTAGCTTTTGTTCACTGACACAATTACAGTTAAAATGAAACTTCAGAAAACGGTAAGAACATTAAAACTACATTTATTTTGAAAATTCAAATGATAACTAAATAAAAAGCTGTGGATAAAATTATGGATTGGGAAAGCAACAGATGTTCCCACTTAGCTGTAGTTTAGGTCAGCTTCTGGCTAAGCCTCGATGACACATCAGGCAGGCCGAATCTTCCAGTCCAGTCCAGACAATACCCCCGTGTGGGTTCCGGGGCCCCATTGTGGGGGAAAACAAGAATAGACCCACTGCCTCCCCAAAAGCATGTCGTAAGAGTCGACTAATTGGGGAGCTTCCTTTGAAGTCGGAGTGCGTCTGCCGGAGAGGCAAGGAACCAACAGTCTGTATTCAAGAGAATGAGATCTGTAAAACTGATGCACACGCAACACTCAGGTTCTGGAGCAGAACTGCAGTTCAGTAGTGGATGAGCAACCAGAACCTTCCGTCAGAGTTTACAGCTGGTGAACGCGAAGAAGAAGAAGTCCAGACAATCGGCATCTGCAGCTAAGCTTGGATTTACTTTTGTAGCTCCCACCTGGAACTACAATCTGGAATACAATCTGGAACTAGAACAATAGAACAGTCCTTATACAAACAGTCAGGAAGGTTCTAACTGGAGACAACAATACCTCCAGTCTTTAAACTGTTACACTACACACATATATATAGAGTAGGATAGTAACAGGTGTTCACATTCTACTGGTATAGAATGGGAATGTATACAGAATATGGTCCATAATCCTGATGGGGAAATATCTAGGAAACCAGTTTCATGAATACTCTCAAGAACGAGAGTTTACATCACACAAAAAGAAAGGACATTCCTCAGTGTAAATTGTTCTGATGTCTGCACACTAGTACTCCTTTGAAGGGTTAACATGCTTACACACACAGACATACAGTCATATTTCACAATATTCTCATTTTAACCACATGTGTTCACATCACAATGAATGAGAAGCAGGGAGTGAGTTTACCAAGACCAGAAACTCATAACAGGTGCTTTGCACTGTTTGAAAATAAATGGGATTGACATATCTCCATCAATATACTGGGTGCTGGGATAGATGTCAAAATACAATCATAGATGACAATGGGCTTTCCATCTGTCACAGTATTAACATAAAATATACAACACTCACTCCAGTTTAAATCTAAATCTACCTGTGTGATAACATCTTAGTCAGTAGAGTTTAGAAGTTGTAAAGGTTGAAATATAATTATTACAATTGTAAGGCCACCTGCTGTAGAACTGAAATGTATTCCTAGTAATAGGGAAATATATCTACAACAATAATAATTACAAGCATGGGCCATACATCTTTCTTTTTCTTTTTTGACAGTGTGAATATTAAATTCAGCCTCACTGTGGTATTCACTTTCCAAGCTCTTAAACTAGTCTCAGAATTATCTGGACTAAATCTAAATTAAAGCACCACAGTAATTTATCAAGCTAATTTCACCATGAGGTAAAATTACTTAGTAAGGATTAGGTATAATGAATATACACTTCATTCCTTTTTAATTGTCCCACCATGCTGGAAACCGGAACTGGCCGAGATTTCACATGAGGACATAATTATCAGTTAATTCATATAAGTATAATAATTAAAAATACCAATGCACGTTTCTAGTAGCAAATAAACATTAATTAAATCATCAAATAGATCATATGTTTGCATACATGTACATACTAGATCATAAACGTGGTTAGTAAGGATAAAGAAATTTATCATGGTTTCTGAGCCATGTGGGCATTAAATTTCAGAATTCAGCAGATAAAATTAATTCAGAGGAATAATATCAATAGCTCAAATCACACTAATTATTATAAACTCACCCCTGGTAGGGAATTCAAACACAGGCAACAAGACAACAGAACTAACTGAACTGTGTCAATTGGGGAGAACAAAATCTTGACTCCCCCAATCGAGCCTGGAATGAAAATGTAATTGGAGAGTCCTACCAAGGGGGAAGTTACTCTTCGTTACCCCTTTCACTACCCAATCGCCATTCACTTTTTAACTTTTAACTATTTAATTATAATTTTGCTCCAATGAAGCATTAAGAAAGGGGTAAGAAATTTCTCAATTAATCCAGTGTTATTATGCTAATTAAAAGCAATAGGAAAATGTTTAGAACTTTGGTAATAATATTATCTAAACAAAGCAATCTTTAAAAGGACAGAAACAGCTGTCCAGACCAGCTCGTCACACCTAAACCTTGGATTTTTTGGGCTTGCGAGGAAACGAGTGCAAACGATCACTAAAACAACTGGGCGAGGCTGCTGGGAGGGCCTCGAGCTGGATCTGGACATAACGGAACGTCGTGGGGGACGGGCCTAGGTTGGCTGGTTCGGAAAAGAAATTCTTACCCTTTCAAGTCCATCGTGTCCGAATTGTCTGCCGGTGTCCCTCTACCATTTTGCCAACAAAGTCTAATATGTGTCCGGTAAACCAACCGTAAGCTTGCCACTTGGTCGTCCAGGTACGCCGACTGTTCTAATAGGCTACCGCAGCGACTAGAAATAAACTTCGGACCTCACAGCATAGTCACCAATTTCGTCTTGTCCCTGTCCGAGAACATTCAGTAATACATGTAGCAGGAGCAGATCAAGCCTGACCTTCATGGACTCAGGTGGGCCCACCCTCTGATATTGTCTAGGAGCTCTAGGGCCGAAACAACTGTGGACGAGGGATCACTTTTACTGATGATTGCTAGACTACTGCTGTACATGCTCCCCTGTAGAGTTTCTTCTTATTGGATTTAAGAGGACCTGCTTTTCATGGATAGTTTTGATCTTCCATTACATTTTTGCCACTGCAAAAGCTTTGTTTCCAAGGTGTTAAATCACACAACATACAAGGCAAACACTACAAAAGGAGAAAGACACTGAGCGAGAGGTAGAACAAGAGTTATATGGAAAGATAACATCAGAGAAACAGCATGATATGTCTGTGGTCGAGGCTGTCAGAACAGAGCGATCATATCATACCACCCTGAGATTGAAAAGAAATTGTCTCAGACATGTCTCTCGACTGTCACTACTGTCTGTGTGTACCACTTGTTAGGGTGGTGGAGAAGGAAGATTTTTTTTAATATCGGAAGTAAAATAAAATCCTCACCTGCAGTCGTGGCGACAGCACTAGCCATGCGGCTGTGAATCATCAGGATCAAAGACCTCCCTGCCTACACCGCAAAAGTGGTAAAAATAAAGGCAGTAATTGGCAGTTTTTTTGGAGAAGGGGGTGTGAGCCTGAGGTTTAAGGCCGCATAGCTAGTGCTGTCGCCACGGACTGTACAGGTTAGGATGTTTAATGGTCTGACAGAAAAACTCCTTACCTTACCGGGTGGGGGGGGGGGGGGTCGAATCCGAGTGTCCCCCATGAGAACCCGACGTTGTAACCACTTGGCCAGCCACTCCCGTATCAAATGTCTGAAAGGCAGAAAAGACAGACCTAGCTACCCCGTTAAACCTCCAAAGATGTTATAATCAGTTGCACATAGCTGCCATACCAGCCAGGTGTAACCTGCAGTCCTGTGCGGCTATGGGAGACAGAAGAGCAAGAAGCAGAAAATTAAATACTCCTGGACACCCGAAGAGGTAAAGAAGGATGTGTAGAGGAAAAACAAATCAAATCCTTTGTGTCCTGTGTTTGTTATATCGAACTTTCTCCACTTTAGTCTGTTGTATTAGGTTCAAGGACGAAGATTCACTTCTACTCAAAAAATTAGGCTTTGGTGCACATCTTGCGCCATGAGCATCTGAAAACATTGTCAATAATGGTGAACTTGTTTTCAAACGGACAAGTAAATTAAAAAGCAAGACGGTTGTCTCTCTCTCTCTCTTTCTCTCTCTTTCTCTCTATCTCTCTCCCTCTCTCTCCCTACCTCCTCTCTCCCTCCCCTCTCTCTCTCTCTGTGTGTGTGTGTGTGTGTGTGTGTGTATGTGTTTGTTTATCTGTTTATCCCAAAACGTAGCTCTATCAAGATTTTTTTTTTTTTCAACAAAGAAAGATATGGGTGAAAAAAATCCATGGCTATAGCGTGTTTACAAATCCTTGAGTAGCTTTCAAAAAATTAATAACGTTGGCAACGATTTGAACATAAATATATTTAGGCTGACCAAAATCAGCTTCAAATTTGTTCCAGGGCATTCTGGTGTAATGAACGAGCTGACAAAGTTACAAGTGAAGCTCGCATGGGAAACAGACAAGCAATCGACAGGACTGACATACTGAACCGCCTCAGAGAGGGAGTTCGATTACACGAATCAAGCAATGATTGTGAATCTGCAACAAGATGAGACTACACGAGAATAACATCAAAATGGGTGAAGCCAGACAAGAGCGCTACGCAGGGGTCCCAAAGAAAAATTAGTAAATCAATACAAGATTGGTGTCATAAGCCACTTCACACTTAGGGAGATACAGAAGAGGGGATCTAAGCACTTTTGGACTTAATGGTTCGATGAGCGATGATGATAATCTGTCGACTAAATAACTAACTGACTATATGTATGAAAAGTTGTCATATTAAAGCATGTCTCTTCTGAAGAAATAAGACTACGCGCGCCGACGTAAAAACATATTTGTGAGAAAAGAGGTTAAAAAAAAGGAAGTAGTTGGGGTGGGGTGGAGTGTTGGGGGGTGGCGCTCATGCGTTGATGCCCTCACACTTTTTCCAAGACAAAATGCCCATCCCCCATCACCAATAATAATGTAAAGGGGCCAAGAAATACCCTGTGAAAGTATTTGTTTTTACACTTTGTACTATTTCCAGAACATTATTATATTTATTTGTAATTTAACACATTATTATACATTAAACAGATTAATATTAATGGGGCAGCCGGCGTGAACTAGACGCTCTCCTGCGGATCAGAAGGTCGTGATTCGGTTCCTGATGAGGGCTTGACTTTTTGTTAAAAATGACCTTATGTCTCAGATCGACCCAGTTTTTAGTGGGTACCAGGTACAATCGCGACGTCCGTGGCTAAGGCGTTGCGAGTCTGACTCGTAATCCAACGTACCGCGATCGAAACCTACGTGGGCTGCGTGGATTTTTATCGTGGTATGGGACGTCGCAGGTCGACCCAGCCTCAAATGGGTACCAGGATGGGCTTTCCTGGGAAAGTAAAGACGGCTGGCGTAATGCTGACCACATACCCACCCAGTGCCGATTGGTCTGTAAAAATATGGGTGCTCTTCCCATATGCCCGATGCGCCTAAGGGCGTGTAAAGGGATCTTTACTTTTTTTTTAACCAGGTACAATCAAATGAAGTAAGGCAGCCGGCGTAATGCTAACCACATCACCCACCAATAGCTCTAGCCCTACGTACCCAATACGACTGAGAGGCGTGGAAAAAGGTCCCTTACTCCCCCCTCCCCCCCTCCCCCCCAAAAAAAAAAAATTAATTATAAATGTGCTGAATAACAAATCATATAATAATATACTTGGTGATAATATGAAATAAATAAACAAATACTTTCAAAGATAATTCCTAACACATGCTTAAGGGTGACCTCTAGGGCTATCACAACAAACAACATTTCGGGTGTAGACGGGTGGAAAGGAGAGGGGTGTTGTCAATGGCTGGAGTCCGTTCATCTTTATGTTACATAAACTGAATGGTGCTGATAGACATCGATCCGTTTGAAAAACAATTTGACAGTAAACGTTTTTCCTCAGTATGTTCAGTTTTATCTGAACTGTATAAGTGCATATAAGGCGTCAGAAAAATAAAGTTGTCTGGGCACAATTTTCTTTCTTCAAATTTACCTGAAATACCTAAGTATACTGACAAAGGACACAATCTATTTTCTCTACAGATTAGACTGATCATTCTGCAAATCTGGTGACATGGAAAAGACTTAGACTGCGTGCAGAACTTTGCTTACAGATATATTTGGTGCAAATAGCAGGTAATAATACGAAGTTCAAAACTGAAAAAAGGCCTAAGCTTGTCATATAGGTATATGGTTTTCTATATTGTTGATTGGAGCGTTTCTTCTTAGCATTCATCGGCTGTAAACTCCAGGGGAAATTTCGGAATGTTCGACTACTTCTGGACTCTGGTCTTGTTCCAGAAGTATACTTCTGCATTCATATCCGTTTTACAAATCTAGATTATTTGTTTGCGAACTGTTAGTTCCTAACCTATCAGCTAGATGCACTTCGACTTTGAAGGAAACACTCTTAGTTAATCGGTTTTTATTATAAGCTTGGTAGTGCCACAGGGATTCGTCATTTCGCTTGTGCTTTTTAACCTGTATGTGAGCAAGACTGCGAGCCTAGAAAATCCAGGGGTCGGAGGGATACTGACATTTGCAGATGAGTTTATCACTTTTAGGCAGGGCAGAGATACGGAACAAACAGCACAGGAACTACAAAGCGAAAGTAGACAAAGTGATTGACCTTTGTACGGAAATGAGTACTGTCGTTTAATCCAGAGAATGCGTCTGTTTTGTCATTTTTCTCTTGACACCAGGATTGTTTGAGCTGATGTCTCAGATCATACGATAGATGCTAGAAATGTTAACACAGAAAACAAACTGAATCATATTTTACAGGAGTCTGTCCTTCAATGACCATGTAGAGACCGTTGTAACAAAATGCCTAAAGGAACTTGGCTGCAATGGACATAGAGAATGCTTTTTCTATACCTTTCAAAACACATACACACACATACACTAATATATATATATATATATATATATATATATATATATATATATATATATATATATATATATATATATATATATATATCACAAATGTTGTTAATATATATATATATACGTTTTTTTACACATGCACTGCCCTATTTTTCAACAGAATTTCCATCACCTGTGATGCACTTGTCCCATCGTTCTATCAGTCCTCCCAGACCTGCGTGCTCTATTTTCTAAACCACATTTTCACTTCCCATTCGACTTCTGCGTCATTCGCGAAATTTCTCCCGCCTATGTAGGTTTTCAATGGACCAAAAAAGGTGAAACTCGTTAAGGGCTTGGTCGGGGCTGTAAATTAGATGTTCCAGAAGTTCACACCCTAGATGGTTAATTTTCTCCTGAGTTAACCGAGCAGTGTGTGGTCTGACATTGTCATGAAGGAGCAGTACTCCTCTAGTCAGCAGGCCTGGACGTTTTCTTCGAACTGCATCATAAATCATCGATAGAACTTTACAGTATGAATCAGCATAAACAGGAAGTTTTTTTTTTACAAATGTCTTTTGAAGGCAGCCCATTTCTCCCCTCCCCCCCCCCCAAAAAAAAATGCACGTTGTTCTTTGAGAGTAGACTTTGTAAGTACAGTCAACATTTTTATTTCTGTTTTTCAAATGAGCATTCAACATCTAGCGCCAACTAACGAAGTAGACATAAAGTTCGCTGTTGCTGTCACCTAATGACACATTTAGAAACCATCAACTACATTGTTCTGCCATCCCAAATGATGATTTTTTTTTTATGAGTCCACCATTAAACACCCTATGCTCCACTGGCGCAGAAAAGTGAAGAGGAACAGATAAAAAGGTCTGAAGTGAAAACGAAAATGATGAGTCACTTAAACGCACACACAAAAACAGACACAAGAAATTACCTACAACTCCACCCAACCCCCTCGCCCACTTCCTCCTCTCCCCTACCCCTATCAGGAGAATGACGAAATCATAGGGCTTAAGAAATACTGGACTTCTTCCGGCTTGAGATTAACTTAAACCCATCTTATCTGCCGCCTTTCGCCTAGTGCTACAAATCCTAGCATTCGGTATCACAACATCTATATTGAAGATGGAAGGATGGCGGTCGCTGCAACCTTCCGCTGGCTTGAGATTGTAACAGACTTCACATAGCATTTTGAGAAAGGTGGAAAGGGCATTCATTCTTCATGCACACTGGCAGGCATCGCTTCCTATGTCTCAGGTAGTTAGTGTTCTTGGAATTTTTTTCTCGGATCCTTGCAGGAGTGTTGGGAAGCGAACACACAGACTAAAAAGGCGGTGCCACACCAGCATTGCAATCTGTATTTGGTCAAGGCTGCTTTGGGGCAAGGGAATTATGGAAATTCAAATATATAATAAAGGTTTAGAAATGCTGAAACAGAGAGTCGCCAGGGATCTAGGGAACTCACAGGAAAGACAAAACTGACAATACCGACACAATTACTCTAATACTTTCACCAGTACAATCGCAATAGGACGACCATGTCAGTTTGTCTGCATAACTCTGGACTAAACCGCTTTAAAGCCGTTGCTTCGAAGAATCGCAAAAGTCTTCGGATGGCTGAGGTATAGAGAATTTGAAATGTATCGTCCTTGATTACAATGTGCCCAGAATTCAACAGGTGACCCGCTATAGATGACAGATGATCTTTTCGACTAGTCACCTGGTTCGTTGTGGCTGTTCTTAGTATTTTGCATTGTTCTTATCAACCATAGTGGAATATAATCAGCGACCCGTTACTCCAGTCGTCATTCAGTTCGGCCCACAAATGCAGCATGATAGTTGGAGTTCAAGTTAGTTAGTCTTTCCTCTTGTGTTGAGTGCGGCACATAGGGCAGAGGTCGCGACTCTCCATGCACGGCGGTCCGTTGCAATCCGTTGTAGGTCTTGGATGTTTGAGTGGCCCATGAGCGAGCCTTCCCTGATGATAGTTCTACGTAGGGTTTCCCTTGGTCTTCCACGAGATCTTTTCCCCTGTGGTGTCCAAATGAGGGCTTGGTAAGGAAGTCTTGATTTATCCATTCTAAGGGCGTGGCCGACATAGTTCCAGCGGCGTTTTCGTATAAAATTAGAGTTCAAGTGGTAAATATAATTAGATTTGGTGTCCGTCGACAAGTGTTCTCTGACTAGTGAAACAAGCAATTACTTACAAATATAGTCCATTTTGTTTCGGTTAGAATGATTCGTTTATGTGCTTCATTTTAGTCAGTTGTTACTGTGGTATGCACCTGACAAAATGCAACCTAATATGACAGTCAATAAATTGTTCTATTTTTTGCTTGTGACTTCTTTGTTCAAACCCATACTTACGTTTTTATGTATGCTTACCTGCTCATTTTGTTTTCTGTCTCAAATGCCTGTTTCAGTTTGACCGATAGCCAGTGTCTCTATGTTTACAAAAGATTAAGACATGACGGAAATAGAGGTAATATCATTTAATGTTTGTCTAACTCACTATCTACTTACTGTCTGATTAAGACCTTGAACTCATTTATGTTGAGGGCAGTTTGTTTTCAGTAACAGAAAAACTCAGAGTTGAAAGCTTGAATATGCTTTTCATCACTAATTAAGACATGATAACATTTGATATGCAAAGGGATTATGTGTATCATATCTACGACCTAAGGAATGGTGAAGGCCTCCTTATTCACAAACTCAGTACATGCTATTATTCTGTGTAGATTAATAAGATAATGTGCTGTCACTTCTTTCAACATTTTTTGTTTCTTGAATATAATGATTTTCTGAAAAAAACTTTCCAACAGAGATCCTTACTCTCACAGCCGATCGATACCTGTAAACCATGTCGTGTATGTGTAGACTGATCGTGCGGTATACTGTGTCTTGTTCTAACGGAAGTTATGCTTATATCTGTGTTTAGTTTATTTCGCATTCTATTTCAGCAATGGACACCTGCGTCTTCAGAAACAGGGAATGCAAAGACATCAGCGGAAAGCGAATCGTTTCTGATGGCAGCCGTGTTTAATCCTGTTTCAGTACACATTTTTAGCAGACGATAGCTTCATGTATAGTTTTGCTCTAGTCGATGAGTACACTGGACAACAGAATTCTGGAACTGACATGAAAACATTCTTTACTAATTTTGGAGTGCTGACACTAAAATGTATTGATTGGCTCTCGTTTAAGAGATTCAGAGATAGTCACGTACAAGCATAAGAATATCTGTATAATTATATATACATATTTTTAATTACTCTTACATACTGAAATATTTTATTCTTCAGATTCCTCAGAAATTATAGTCAATTTAACTTTATCACTGTCATTTTTGTGCTCCGCCACTTTATAACAATTTCTTTTTCTATTTACCGTTTTGTTAATTGAACTTTTGTATCAAACTCCATCCGTTAGTAAATCCAGTTTATGAATTATCTGTACAAATTTGAATTAGTTAGTAGAGAAAACGACCTAGCTGGGGCAGACATCTTGAATTTGTGGTCACCTGTATCGGCTTCGCTGTTGGCCTGGGAAATGTATGGAGATTCCCGCATTTGGCATATCAAAATGGTGGAGGTAAAGAACCTGTATTACTTAGTCTCGTTTTATTTGTTTTATATATAAGGTTGTTGCGTATCCTTTACAGGACGTTGCAGAAACAACTTTAACAGCCCCTGGCTGTTGTGGGCTGTTGTGTGGTTTTTCTAGGCAAATTTACGTCCAGTAGTTTGCCATTGCTTCCTGGACGGTCGGCTTTCTTGATACCACTGTCGAAACCAACACAAGGCGCATGGCCCGCAGCTGGGATCGAAGCCGGCATCCCGGCATTACGAAGCGTTTGAATCGACATAGTCACAGAGCCGACGTTTTGTATATATAGTATATATATATACTATATATATATATATATACTATATATATATATATAATATATATATAATCTTAGGGCTGTACCGAATATTCGCTTCGTATTCGCTTCGGGGCCGAATAGTGGACCTATTGACTATTCGGTATTCTGCCGAATAGTTTGCAGTCGGGCCCGGGCCGAATACGAATAGTATTACCCTTTACACCAGCTTTCTGGCATACACGGCCTTAATACTGACAACATGGAACAATTGGTTTTGTTGAAAGCTAATGCAGCTTTCATGCATTAACTAAGCTGTCAGTGACAATTTTCAAGTTTAGTTACTTGTTAGAATACTTAGGATTCTTTCATTTCTAGTTATTAGTTACCACAGAATGACTGAAGGATGCAAAACATAGAATGTTTTTTTAAAGTTTACTATTCTGTACGAATACTAACTAGACGGGGAAAGAATATAAACTCCCGTCAGATCCAAGTCGATAATATGAAAATAAAACGAACGGAAACATATAAGTACTTGGGTGCAAACTTCAACTTCTCCAACATGCTGAGAGAAGAAATACAATCTAGAATACAATCTAGAAATAAAGTATACTATGCTCTTCAACATCTGCTAAAGTCAAAGTGTCTGTCTCGCAACACCAAGATCAAAATATATAAAACGTTGATAAGACCAGTCGTTTTATATGGCTCTGCAACTTGGAGCAGAAATAAAAGAGATGAGGCCTTATTTAGGGTTTTCGAAAACAGTCTTACGACAATATTTGGGACCCCATCAAAGATGCACAAAACAGAGGGGAATGGAGAGTGAAGAAGCAATCAACGTAACACATAATCTGTTTGAATCCCCACTTGATCACTGGCACATGAGAGCTAACGACTAAAATGGTTGGGGCATAATGAAAGATTTCAGATGACATAAGAAGTAAAACTGTAATACACCTGAGAGAGGAATAGTCGTAGACCACGAGGCAGACCAAAAAAGAGTTCGTTGAATAT
>CAJHNH020005638.1:0-19001 GCA_905116865.2 Candidula unifasciata
AGGACCCTTCCACCACCGAGGTCGGAGAACTACCTTCATGGTGCACGTTACTGCTCGCACGAGTGCTCTTCTCCATCTTGCTTAGGAGTTTCAACTGAATCTGCCCCACTGGGTCGGCTAGCTATTTCTAAATCTAAGATTCACACCTACTCAAGGAAAACTAGCCACCTTTTCTACCAATAACTGAAAACAAGTACACTAACTTGACAATTGTCGGAGAACTAGAAAAGCGACAAATACCATACCCAAAATCTGCGATAAAGGAGCCATACACGTGGTCGCCATTAAAAACCAATCTAAAACTATAAATCGCTAGAATTACCAGAATTAACTAGACAAGACACAAATTATCTTGTGGCCACCAAACCTGCCGGACGACGCCATTTGTACTAGGGTGGAGAAGCCCTTAGTACCAGGATAAAAAAAAGGAAAATAGTTCGTTTAGGTGGGGACTAGAAACAGGGATTTTCTAGTCCAGACACAAGATCTTCTGTGTAAAGTCTAATAAGTCAGGTAACAAATAAACAAACTACACACACTAACCACAAACCCTAATCTGAAGCAAAGCAACTGGAACTATAATTATCAAATTCACATCTATTTATTTCACTGAACATCATCTAAGGTCTTCACAAATAATAATGCATTAAAATTCACAACGTGTTAGGAAATACCCTACAATAGATGGAACCTATCTTTCTCTCTACACACCTCAACCCACGTTGCGTAAAATCATTGAACGCAACGGACAAATCAGAACTACATGTTTCTCGTCCTAAAACCAGTGAGCCTAAGAGAACGAACTGGTCACTTCCGTCTGTTTTATCACTTCCTGACCCCCAGGTTGGCCAGGCTTTTAGCTCGCTTAAATAGGCCTAATTCAATTTATGTAACAGTCGTCCAGCGCCTATTTCATGCATACAAATAAACAAGGTCTGTATAACGGATGTACACGTAAAACGCAGGTTCTGGAACAAAGCCATAGTCCAGAAATGGACGAACAACCAGGGCTTTCCCCCGGGGTTCACAGCCGGTGAATGTAAACAATAACAACAACTTGGTCCATAAAAAATATGTCATTACTCGAAAAAAAAAAAGATTAGGCATCTCTTTATACATTCAGTGAAACAATTGCCCTTCTTTTCTCTCTCACGTGTGACCATAACAAACGTCAAGAGGGAAATGGGTCATGGCAAAACGGTGACTCATGGTTAGTGTATTACGTCATGCAATCCGGTTGTTACTTTCGGTCACGTTTGTGGCCGAAGCCACGTCATGGCTAGTGAGATGATTCATGTTGGAAAGGAGACCCACACCCAGTTCCTTTGGTCACGCAGCAGCCCCGACATCAAGACAAAAATGTGGAGTTTGGGGGGGGGGTGGTGCGTGTGGTTCAAAGGATTTAAACATAGTTTAATAAAATAATAAAAAAGGTGCCTAAAACAACCCCGAATTTATTTCAAATAATAGGACATGTATGCGTCCATATATGGCTAAAAGTGAACTGTTTAGTTCCTTAGAAAAACACACAATTGTGGTAGGACTTCCTATGTTATTTTGGAGGGCTCAAAGAGCCTGGGCCACTTGGTTCCGTCACATATTAGATTGGTCAGTGTGGCATAACCAAGGATAATTTCAGTCCGGCAAGAGTTAATTGCAAGTTTTAGTTAAAAGAATTGCGCACGTAAAATAAATATATTTAAACATAGACGCTAAAAGAATAAAAAGGTACGAAGGCGCACATAATTTATGACGTTTTGTGGTGTTACTAGGAGATCTAATTTCGTCACAACACAGAACGATTGCCAGCCATACCATCGGCCTAAAACCCACAATAATAATACCTTATACGAGTTCAGGTGAGATTTATAATGGTAGGGAGTAGCTGAGATCCCCTATAAGCCTTAGCTGTATCCTAAAATATTTTATTGAGATCCCACTATTCTATATTCTACCATTGCATAAATATTCCGTAACTTCATCAACCTTGATACTTGTCCGTTGGAAAATTCACTAGTCCTTACATATTATGACGTTCTTAAAGTTACTATTCCCCGTTAGGACTATTCAATAGCGAACCCTTCTTCCCTCTGTCACTCTTATATTCATTCGGTCTACTTGCGTAAAGATCTTATAGTAGAAACCGTGATCCTGTGCCATGTGGTATCATCAGTTGGGTATACATTATATTGTTTATGTCATTATATTATGCAATACATGATTTGAGTAAAAGTCGTCAGCTTTGTGGGCATATCGGGTTGGCCTATGTTTTATAGACCAAGTGGTACCTAGGTGTTGATGTGGTCAACATCACACCTGCCGCCTTTACTTCCCATTACTATACCTGGTGTCCGTTAAGGCGAAGTCGACCTGGGTTTTGGGACTCGAACTAATAATTGTCCAATCCGCAGGCGAATGTGTGTCCGCTTAATTATGTCAAGTTTTATATGATCGTGCCATAATTTAGATAGATAAACCAACATATTATAATAGGGTGGAGATGTATAATTTTGATTTACTTGTAGGGAAAGACAACATATGAACCTTGTTCTTTCTTGCTTACTACTCTGAAAAACACCACAGACACCGCAACACCTCCACCTGCTCCAGATGTGTCGACATAATGCTCAACACAGGGCTGAATGATGTATTCCGCAGGTTCCTGTGTTACCGTAGTCCTGCCTGCCTGTTTACCAGAGGACCAAAATCCCGTGTTACTGTATTCTTGCCTGCCTGTTTACCAGAGGACCGTAATTCCGGATTCCGGTTGGCCTGTTTGCCTAGTTGCTTGAAGAACGTGAACCATATTCATAATTGCCGGGTTATCCGTGGACTTTCCTCCAAAGGAAACTACATTTCGGCTCATCAATACTATCGGAAAGCTGAGTGAAATTGATGATGTTTGTGCAGAGTTTTGTGGTGTACATGATGACACCGTGATTTATTTTCTATATGTTAATTTGAAAATTGTTGAATTCATATGCAATTTATTTGAGTTAAATTTACAAAGTTTTGACTTTGGTGGTTTTCTGAATTTCTTTAGGATATTTTCGGGGATTCACCCTATTCTTTAACTTTCTGTATTCTCCTTCCTCTATTTTCCAGAACTCAGGGACCGTTATAATTCCCCTAGACTTATTTAATTCGAGCCCTGTAAGTTATTTGGAAGGATATAGGGGATCTCCAGGCGACGATAGATTCCGCCAACAATAGTTGATTACAATTGGGGTCTCTTACGCGGGATTTTTCAGAAGTTAGGTCATTAAAAGTAGTTATTAATAGGAAATTGGTAGGAATTTAAAGGTAAATAATATTAGGCAAAAATTAACTTTAGGGAAAATAATATAATAACTTTACACTTGGGTTAATTTGATTGGTGTTTGCGTGTGTTCTTTTGAAGTATATTCTGCAGGTAAAATGGCAACAAGACCCTCACTTATAGAGTTGGCGGAGCTGGGGAAAACTCTCGGGTATGCTGGCGAAGAATTAAAGGCATATCTTCAAGAAATACAGAGAGAATGGAGACAAGAGGACCGTGAACGGCGTCAAGAGGAGAAAGAGCGAGAGGAGAGAGAAAGAGAAAGACAAGAACGCATAAGATTAGCTGAGATAACTGCTGAGAAAGAGCGAGATGAGAGAGAGAGAGAAAGAGAAAGACAAGAACGCATAAGATTAGCTGAGATAACTGCTGAGAAAGAGCGAGATGAGAGAGAGAGAGAAAGACAAGAACGCATCAGACTAGCTGAGATAGCTGCTGAGAAAGAACGAGAGATGAGAGCTCATGAACTCCGTCTCAGAGAGCTTGATTTACAATCTCAGTCTACCTCTAGTACAGCAGTTAATGCGCAACCTTCTGTCTCTGAGGCACATTCTTTTGGCCATCCTCACCTTCTTGGGCCGATGTCTTTTCCTTTTCCTCAGTTTAATGAACGCGAGGATAGAATGGATGTGTTTTTGGAAAAATTCGAAAACGTTGCTAGGTCTTATTTGTTGGATAAAGAGAAGTGGTGTCTGAAACTTTCACTGTCTTTAAGAGGTCCTTCTTATGAATGTTATTCGAGATTGCCTCCTGGTCAAGAGACCAACTTCGAGTTCTTGAAAAATTCTTTGCTGAAGAGATATGAGTTGACGGCCTCTGCATATCGTAACAAATTTCGTAATGCTAAAAGAGAGCCGGGAGAAACCATTTCTCAATTCTTTTCAAGAATTAAATCTTATCTGCTGAAATGGCAGAGCTTAGCATCATTTACCCAGACCTATGAAGATCTAGAGGAAATGATATTGGCTGAACAGCTAAAAGAGTCCATGTCAAAACCTCTCCAAACCTTTCTGACTGAGAATGGTGCGGAAAGAATTGCGGACATATTAAAGCTGGCTGAGAGATTTGATTTAGCACACCCTGAACAGGTGGGTGCCAGGGCAAAGATGCACCTTTCAAAATCCCCTCCCAAATTTACCGAAAAGCCAACAGAACGTAACACACATAGGGAACCTGAATTTCGTAATGGTAGGTCTAACACACCAAACACTAACAACACCAATCATAAGTACCATCCACAAGATAATCGAAGGGGTGACGGTCGTGGTCAGCAATCGTCAGAGTGGAGGGGCCGGCTTTACTGTAAGTATTGTCGTCTGAATACACATAATACAGCAGACTGCCGAAAGAAACCCCCTCAACTCTGCGCCGCCTGTTTAACTAATGATAAACAGATGAAAATACCAGGATGTAGAACTCTCATGATGGGGAGAGACCTCCTGTTTCAGCAGTATCTGATCCAGAACCCCAGAATCCTTTACCAAAGGACATAAGTGCTGCGCAACAACAGGACTCATCATTAAAGTCCTGCTTCCGGAAGTTGCCTTATGCCCATCAACCTCCTGAAAGAGGAGACTTCTATATGAAGAAAAATTTATTGTACCGGAGAGCAGGGATAGCAGAACGAGAGTATGGCCAACTCGTTGTTCCCTTGCCCTACCGGAAAACTATCCTCCATATGGGACACACACTAGCATATAGTGGCCATATGGGGATAGCGGCAACTTCCCAAAGAATTTCCTGCCATTATTATTGGCCAGGAATGTCGGGGGACATTAGGAGATATGTACGCTCGTGTCCAGAATGTCAACGAGTATCTCCGAGACATTCAAACCCGCCGGTAACATTGGAGGACATGCCCATTTTGCATGAGCCTTTCCAAAGAGTAGCGGTCGACATCATTGGACCTCTGCCTCGGACGAGGAAGAGGAATGTTTATATCCTAACGATAGTCGATGCTGGCACATTGTGGAGTGAAGTGGTAGCGCTGCCCACAATCGATGCGAAGAGAGTTGCAGATGCTCTCATTACAATATTCACTAGACTAGGATTTCCTAACCAAATCCTAACTGATAAAAAATCCCAGTTTCGGGGAAAACTGATGGATGATGTACTCCAGATTTTCCAGAACAGCCATATCCCTACGAGTCTGTACCATGCTCAGAACCAGGGAACAGCAGAGAAATTGACTAGACCTCTAGTCACTCTTTTGAGAGAATTGTCTCAGATAAAAGTAGACATGTGGGATGAATATCTTACGGCAGCCCTCTCTGCATATAGGGAAGTTCCCAATACCACAACAGGTGTTCCTCCAGAGACCTTGTTGTTTGGTCGTCCAATCCAAGGGCCATTGTCAGCCCTGTTGCAGTCATGGACGAATGAGAAGTTGGACCAGACTGTGGTAACCACTTCCAAATACGTGGAAGAACTGAAAGCGAAAATAAAATTAGGCTGGAACTTGGTTGGAAAATGCTGGAAGAAAATTAAAGCAAAGTTGACTTCTAATTTTAGAAGAAAGGTGAAAAGTAGGAATCTGAAAGTGGGAGATAAAGTTATGGTGTTGTTACCATCAGTCAGTGATAAAATGGAAATTGGTTTTCAGGGACCTTTTCCTGTGGTGGATAAAGTTTCCCGCAGAAAGTTTGCCATTTCCATAAATGGGAAAGTAAGAAGTTTTCATATAAACTTACTTAAGAAATTCCAGGAGAATATGTTTGGTTCTCCGTAACGGGGGTTATCCATTTTAGCTAATGGGGTACTGAATCTTGAGGTAGTGATATTGCATGGAAAAGGTAACAATATCTAGATACACACATAATATAATCAATGTCAAATGATTTCTTGAAATAAAAGAATTGTATATATCAAATTCAGTTCTCAAGAGAGTAAGGACACGATCCTTGTGGGAGACTCCGCACAGCGCAGCCATCCCTGACTGAATAAATGATACCTTCTATTATAAAGAATGAAAGTTGAGTCACTAGGTAACTAAAATATTAAATTAGTTTGCCGACTTTAACTTAATGATATAAAATAATTCTTCTTTTACGTTCGGGTCTCAAATGAGCGAGAACATGTGCCATGTGAGAGGTTTTGCTAGCTAGCTAGGAATCCTCCCTGACTGAAAAGTTTTCGGTTCTCGAGCGAGCTTGGTCTTGATTCTTGTAGGAGATTTCGTCAGATGACCGAAATTCTGTCCTAACCGAATGAGATGATCTAGATACACATATAAGCACCGGAATTCCAGCAATCACTGTGAAATACATGTAGGCTCCTCCCAAGATGAAGTAACCTCTTTCGGTGAGAACTCTCCGTTTAATTTTAAACAACATCATTCGGGCACAATGTCCACAAAATTAAAATTTTATACACATACATTTTATATGTGCAGTGGATGATGAAATGTGTGAGATTGCAAGAAAATAATAATTTGATTTTTAACTCTTTGGGAACTGAAATTTCCTCTATTAAAATTTCGTAACTGAAATTTTCTTTTCCGGGGGCATATGTGGCATAACCAAGGATAATTTCAGTCCGGCAAGAGTTAATTGCAAGTTTTAGTTAAAAGAATTGCGCACGTAAAATAAATATATTTAAACATAGACGCTAAAAGAATAAAAAGGTACGAAGGCGCACATAATTTATGACGTTTTGTGGTGTTACTAGGAGATCTAATTTCGTCACAACACAGAACGATTGCCAGCCATACCATCGGCCTAAAACCCACAATAATAATACCTTATACGAGTTCAGGTGAGATTTATAATGGTAGGGAGTAGCTGAGATCCCCTATAAGCCTTAGCTGTATCCTAAAATATTTTATTGAGATCCCACTATTCTATATTCTACCATTGTATAAATATTCCGTAACTTCATCAACCTTGATACTTGTCCGTTGGAAAATTCACTAGTCCTTACATATTATGACGTTCTTAAAGTTACTATTCCCCGTTAGGACTATTCAATAGCGAACCCTTCTTCCCTCTGTCACTCTTATATTCATTCGGTCTACTTGCGTAAAGATCTTATAGTAGAAACCGTGATCCTGTGCCATGTGGTATCATCAGTTGGGTATACATTATATTGTTTATGTCATTATATTATGCAATACATGATTTGAGTAAAAGTCGTCAGCTTTGTGGGCATATCGGGTTGGCCTATGTTTTATAGACCAAGTGGTACCTAGGTGTTGATGTGGTCAACATCACACCTGCCGCCTTTACTTCCCATTACTATACCTGGTGTCCGTTAAGGCGAAGTCGACCTGGGTTTTGGGACTCGAACTAATAATTGTCCAATCCGCAGGCGAATGTGTGTCCGCTTAATTATGTCAAGTTTTATATGATCGTGCCATAATTTAGATAGATAAACCAACATATTATAATAGGGTGGAGATGTATAATTTTGATTTACTTGTAGGGAAAGACAACATATGAACCTTGTTCTTTCTTGCTTACTACTCTGAAAACACCACAGACACCGCAACACCTCCACCTGCTCCAGATGTGTCGACATAATGCTCAACACAGGGCTGAATGATGTATTCCGCAGGTTCCTGTGTTACCGTAGTCCTGCCTGCCTGTTTACCAGAGGACCAAAATCCCGTGTTACTGTATTCTTGCCTGCCTGTTTACCAGAGGACCGTAATTCCGGATTCCGGTTGGCCTGTTTGCCTAGTTGCTTGAAGAACGTGAACCATATTCATAATTGCCGGGTTATCCGTGGACTTTCCTCCAAAGGAAACTACATTTCGGCTCATCAATACTATCGGAAAGCTGAGTGAAATTTGATGTTTGTGCAGAGTTTTGTGGTGTACATGATGACACCGTGATTTATTTTCTATATGTTAATTTGAAAATTGTTGAATTCAATATCAGTATTTTATCAATACAGTTGTGGTTTAGAAATTCCATTTATCGATTTCATCGTATCAAATTTACTTCTTCGGTAGACTAAAGATTGTTCATTGCAATTTATTTGAGTTAAATTTACAAAGTTTTGACTTTGGTGGTTTTCTGAATTTCTTTAGGATATTTTCGGGGATTCACCCTATTCTTTAACTTTCTGTATTCTCCTTCCTCTATTTTCCAGAACTCAGGGACCGTTATAATTCCCCTAGACTTATTTAATTCGAGCCCTGTAAGTTATTTGGAAGGATATAGGGGATCTCCAGGCGACGATAGATTCCACCAACAATAGTTGATTACAGTCAGTCGCAGAAATTAACATTTTCAAATGTGTTACTTATATTTGATTCTGAAATGTGTTCTCAACTCCACCCCCCCCCCCACCCTTTTCTCCCCCAATCGCTTTAGCATAAGTGCATTCTATCGTTTGTCATCTGTTAAAAGACTTTTTAAAATACCAGAAAACATGGAAGATCATCTGTGGCAGAAATGATTGAATGTACGAGAGGTAGGAGGTCGCGTATAGACTATCAACGCCACCTGGCATGGACTATTGGAAGTAGTAAACATCCTGACAATTGTATACACATACAAATGTATATGTGTGTGTATACGTATATAAAAATATACATATATACATACATATGCGTTTGGAAATTTAACGTTTATGCCAGATAAATATATCTTTGTTAAACTATTGTGTCCAATCCTGTGGCGTTTTTCTGGCGGTGCTTAGTACCGGCACCCTTTTTTAGGCTAACAATTTTTCGCAGCATTTTCACTTTTGTAATATTCATTTTATAGTGAATACCGGCCTAGGTTTTGAAACCTTAGCTCCAAAAGTCGACCCAGCCTTAAATGGATACCAGGTAAAAGTCCTCAGAAGTAGAGGCGGTCGGCATGATGTCGACCAAGTCACCCACTGAGTGACGATTGGTCTATAAACATACAGGTCTAGCTCGATATGACCAATACATAAAAGAGCCAGGAAAGTGTTTATTTACTTCTGTAATATTCTTTTGGTTTTCTCTGTTTCTTTCAGTGTTTACATTTTCCTGACCTTCCAAACGATGACCACGCGCTAACGTTGAACAATAACAAACCGTTTGTTACTGGACGTCCCATTGGACAAGAAAGTTAAGCAACTGTTTCCGGTTTCCAAAGTAAACGAGCGTCAGGCGAGTGAATGAGCTTTAAATGTATAGGTAACGTGGATTTGAAAATTGTCGTAACCAACCAACTCAATAAACAACGAACGACTTCCAGCTTTAATTCACTGTGACGGAAATAAACAGCAACTCCAGCATGTGTTTTGATACAGAACTGATTCGCTCATTGCTGTTCTCTGTAAGTACATTTCCCCTCATTTCGAAACAAATTTCATTTTCTAGACAGTTGTGCCTTATATACGTTCGTCGCTTTTGTTGTTTACCTTTATTTGTATTCTTCCTGTTTGCGTGAGTTGGTATCGATTTTTGTTTTGAATACGAAATTATATGAGTATGAGTCAATTTACTCATGGCACCGCTTGCTATCTTTATTTATCTCTCGAGAGACGAAGCCGTGGATAGATTATAGTTGTTAATGATTTTTGTTTTAACTATCTATAAATGAAATCAGAGGCAGCGTACTTATAGATCTTAATTTATCTCTTATATCACACATGCTGCTACTAGTACTAATTAAGTTATTGGGTTTCGTCAACCTGAATTATCACTCAATTATCGCATGGTTCTTGGACCGGCGGCTCGTGGTAAGAAGTACAATGAGGGGGGGGGAGGGGGGGGGGTAATCTTATTTTAAGATAAGATTGTTACTTGTTTACACTTTTAGGCACTCTTCCGAATATAAGACGAGGCAGCAGTCTTACTGCCCTTTTAATTATTCGGAGACCGTCATATTTGAACATAAGCCTGTGTGTCTTGTTCAGTTTTGTAAACATTTAGAAATAAATAAAAATCAGAGGTAACATTTGTTCTTGCCTTTGTTTCTGATCACAGCTAGTGACTTGTTGCGGCAGATGTTTGTATTCCGTGATCTTTTGGTGCGTTGGCTGGCTTTTCGAAGTAATGAATTCCAGAGAAATTTGACTAAAAAGCTCAACAAAATGGGAAAAAGGAAAACGTGCACAAAACAACACAACGTAACGTTTCGGCCAGGCAGCCTTTTTCAAACACAAGTGGACTACACAAACCATTACTCTTTTGTGTAGTTCACTTGTGTTTGAAAAAGGCTGCCTGGCCGAAACGTTACGTTGTGTTGTTTTGTGCACGTTTTCCTTTTTCCCATTTTGTTGAGCTTTTTAGTCAAATTTCTCTGGAATTCATTGTATTAGCTTGACTGCAGTCACCCCCATAGTTTCACCATTTTCGAAGTAAGTACATCTGATTGTACCATTTTAAAATGAAATTGCTTATGTTTTTATGTGATGCACGCGATGCTGCGTGGCGTATCCTTTACAGGATGTTGCAGAACCAAGCCTAGCATTTTTTTCATTTTCTAGGCAAATTTAACATTTAATAGTTTGCCATTGTTCTGAATTGTCGGCTTTTGATATCACTGTTAAAACCATTCCCAGATGGTCTGCTGCCAAATTGCCTGCAGCTGGGATCAAACCTGATACCCCGGCATTCCGAAGCATATTCGCAACTCCTAAGCCACAAGGAAATGTTAGTTTAATAGTCTTAATGTTCATAGAAATGATTCTGAATCTTGTCTATTTTTTATTTAGATGTCTCTTTGCAATATTTAAAAAAAATTTAATATCAATAAATACAATTGGGGTTAGTGTATTTATTAATGCTTCTGTTTCTCCTTACAGCTAATGGGTTTCTGTGGCATGTGTTTTTATTCAATAATCTCTTGGTCTATGGGCTGGCTGTTTGAAGTAAGTATATCTGAATTTTTCCTATTAAAATTCAATTGTTTATAGATTTTAGATGTTGTGCTATATAACTTGTATAAGAAATGTAAAAGTCAGTAGTGTCTTTTGAAAAGATTAGGAATCCTATATATCTGGATTAAATGTATTTAAGTTCAGAGTGTACAGTGCAAACTGAGGATGGTTTAAATGATTACTTGGCATAACCATTCACTGGGTGTTGAAAAAAAAAATTGTTTTGGAAACACCCGCATTAACTCAGTAGAGAAGAAACAGTTGGGAGATCTCAATTTTGCTCATGTAAAGGACACAGCTGATTTAGCAGATATAGTATCAAAGGTTGGACTACAAATAAGTTATGAGAAGAGGAGTATATTAAATGCACCAATAACAAATAAAGCAGTTCTAGCACAAGAAAAAAGGAATAAAAGAAACTAATCAATTTGTTTTTTATGAGGTATTTTTGATAGTGAGGGAAATAAAATGAAAAAATAAATTAGGACACACATTGGCAAGGCATTAGTAGCTTTTAACAAAGTATGGAACTCCAAAATTGTATATATTTCAAAGTTATTTATTTTCAGTTTTAATGTTAATTCACTTTTAACATTTGTCAGGGAAAATTGGAAGAACCTCTAAAGACATGGAATGAAAGTTAAAAATTTTCAAAAAAAATATTGCCTGCAGAAAGTTATGAATATAAAAAGGATGAATTCAATATGGGTGAAGAAAATAATAGAAATGTATTGACAACCACTAGTATCAACAGTTATAAGACAGAGGGTAGGGCTGTGTTGGATACATCTTGAGAAGAAACTAGCAGATAATTACCAGACAGGCACTAAAATGGGAAATAGAAGAATAAAGGAGGCCCTGAAACATACATTGATGAGAGAGAACAAAGGTGCTGGACTGGAGTCCATTCGTGATATTGAATTGCTTGCACGGACCAGACCAAGTCATTATTCTTCAAACAAGACACAATCGACTTCACATCCACACGAACACAAAATTTAAGATTGTTGAATCAGCCATGTTCACATGTGGATTGGCACCTGAGACAACAGATCATGTCCTTCTAGACTGTCCCAAATACAACATATCAAGGCAAAACTTGTGGTCAAGAGAAACGGGTTGTTGAGTGAATTACAACAGACAGAGAAGTTCATACTAGAGACAACATTGCAGGTATAGATAATCTTTTTCAAGCGAATGAAAGAAGAAGAATTGATTGCACAGGATAGAAGAAAAGAATGGAGGAATCGACTGAGCATGTGTGACATATAATGGCACAACGGAACAGTGAATGAATCTTCTTATTCTTCTTCGCGTTCACCAGCTGTAAACTCTGGTGGAAAGTTCTGGTTGCTTGTCCACTACTGAACTGCAGTCCTGCTCCAGAACCTGAGTGTTGCGTGTGCATCAGTTTTACAGATCTCATTCTCTTGAATACAGACTGTTGGTTCCTTGCCTCTCCGGCAGATGCAATCCGACTTCAAAGGAAGCTCCCCAATTAGTCGACTCTTACGACATGTTTTTGGGGAGGCAGTGGGTCTATTCTTGTTTTCCCCACAATGGGGCCCCGGAACCCACACGGGAGGTGTGAATGAATGAATATCTGGACTAAGTAATGTCTTACTGTAATACGTTAAACATAATATAAACAGATACAATCAGAAGTAACATGTTTATCATTACTTTTATATCTCATTTCAGTTTCTATTACAGAAATCTGTCTTGTTTGCTTTTTTATGAGCTTATTCATAATTGAAATAATATTTCATGTTTAAAAATTGATTTCTTTTAATTCTCTGTGTGGTACTTGTGAGTTATATACTGGTTTTTCGCCTCTATGGTACATGTAAGGTATTTGTGCTTCTGGTGTACTTATAAGGCATGTATTTGTGTTGGTTGGGTAGTTGTAAGGTATTTACTTATATTTGTGTTTGGTGGGTACTTGTAAGACATGTATTTATGATTGTGGTTTCACCGGAGGATTTTAAGATATCTTTATGGACCAAGATTTAAAATCGTACTAAATCCTGTTGCTTAGCACCATAGCACCCAATGTCTAGTTAAACTGGCCTTCTTTCAGAAGTGCAGATAGGTCAGATCCCGCATGAATGTACCTGTGCTACATTGGCATGGTATGTAGCGACAAAGAATGAGGTGTATATAAATAAAGACCAAATGTTGGCGGCAATAGCTGATGGGGAGAAACTAACTTTAATCATTAGTTTTCTTTCAAGTAGGGATACCAACCCTGGAGCAGCATATCACCCAGGCTCTTCTTGATGTTGTCCACATGTATAGTGATGTTTTAGACCTGCATTTCTGACAGGGTGAAGATTGACCACTCTGTGCACCTCAAGATAAAAGACCTTGCAACTTACCAGTTTCTTAGAATTCCATAAATCAAAAAAGGAAAACAATTATTATCCAGCTTACAGAACACCCTCTGAAACAAACCAAGAAGTTCAAATACGCAGGAAGCATAGTATTATCAGGCAGCAAAACAGAAGATGTCAGATCAATGTCAGATGTAACAAAGCACCAACCCAATGGGGAAATGGTATCCATCTAAGGAACAAACATGCATCAGTAAAAATTGAAGGAACACTCTTTAACACAGTCTTTTTGCAGACCTGTGTTATTAATGCCAGACATGGACAATGAGAGAAAAAAGAGAAAAAAAAATTACCAATAAAATTAGATTCCTTGAAGGGCTCTTAAGAAGAAATGAGATCAGAAACAATTAAATCTGAAGAAAGTGTGGATAACAGCAGCTCTGGATTTCTTTAGAAGACAACAGGGGAAATGGTTTGGCCAAATAACATGGATGTCAATAGACAGTATACCACAGCAAGCACGAATGATGTACAGAGCAGCGGGAAGCTGATAAGAGGCTGACCATCCAAGCGACGGGCAGATGGAATTACAGAGTCCCGGGGAATCCCTTTTTTTTTAAGCACACAAACATGCGCGTTCGCATAAATTATACTTCACCTCGACACCGCAAGGTACAAGAGGCCCAAGATAATAAAACCAGCCTATAATTATAATTAAACGCAGGGTTGAACATGCGGTAATTTTTTGTTTTGTTTTTTGTTTCGAGAATGAACAAACTGGTGAGTCCTTTCATCTTTTAACATCCTGTCCTAACAACACACAAATGCCTAACAGTTCCAGTGTAATCTTATTTTTGTATCTGTTTACTCCCCAGGTTATTCTAACACACTGGTGTGTTGCACTTGGCTTTGGAATTATTTTTGCTGTGCTAGCTTACTATTATTTAGCTGGGGTGAGTCTAGTGAGAAAATATTAGATGCAGTTTCGATAGTTACATTTGTTTGCTAAAAAAAATGTTTGTTCATATTACAGTAACGAATGTTGAAATGTAAATGAGGACACAAAGATTTGTTTGAATAGTTTATTGCCTGGCTTTTTCACCTGCATCAAAGACATAACTGCAGAGTTTATGTCAGCATAAAAGGAAACAAAAAAAAATGAATCCTCTCAACTGAAATATGTCAATCACATCGCCCCATGTTAACTGCACTGTATGATTCTGGTGCTGCCTACTTGTGCTAGTGAGGTGCAGCTGGTGATAGTGACTAGATCTTTGGTGTTTTAGTGACACCTCATGATTGTCTTTAGTTTGAAGATGAGGTTAGTGATGTACAGGCTGTTCCCCATTTTCATTAATATGACCAACATCTGGCTTTTTGCTGGGCAACCATATAGTCTTGATATTCCAATTTACAAGTGAAAGCTTGAAGTCATGTTTCTTTTAAAATCATGATGCATTTGTTATTACAGTGTGCGATTCAGATTCTATCATAGTTCCCAACATCCATCAAAGCACAGCAGCTGAGATAAAAAAAAAACAATGATCAATGCCAATCACCCTTGCCTACATCAACAAAAAAAAGATTTATAAACCATAACTCCTCCTCTTCATTTGTTTCAAGATCAGCTGAGGCAAGAGATGGTATTCCTCTTCTTTATAGCACAGTCTAGACAGTAATTTAGAGACCATGTGCTGCCCATGCAGAATTTTCCCTCCCTTGTCCTGTCTTGTTTCCTCTAGATTAAAGGTAACACCAGTAAATTTGGAACAAAGCATGCTGTGGAAGATGCCAGATCAGAAAAGCAGTGCTCCGTCTGCCTGTCAGAGCTTCCTTCCCAGACCAGCAGACCGCCACGGCTAAGGGTCTAGTTTGCCCTACCGTAACATTAGATTTTCCCCGTTGTATTTTCTCCTCCAAAGGTTAGGTTAGTGTGTCTTCATCCAAAGCTACTATATTTAGAAAAGCAGTAAATCAGTACATAATTGTTGCAAGAAGTAGCTGACCAAATGTATAAGAATACATGGCTCCCACACAGGAGACCAGGGTTCAAATCCTGGGTAAAGTTTGTGTTTTTCTTTGTCGGAGGCAAAAAAATAAAATTCCAACATATGGTAACAGTGCTAGCCATGCAGCCTTTGATCTTCAGGCTCAAAGTCTACTCTGCATGCACTGTAAAAGTGGTAATTACAGGTATATGGCAGTTTATTCATATTTCATTATGTCCGTCTTCCATATCAGGTGATAATCATAGGTGACACCTAGGTATGCTGTATGATCCATCAAATGCTGTGTTTAATACAAATTAGAGAATGATGTATTATCTTTACTGGCTGTGTTGATTGCTACACGTCAGTGCACCTTTTTCTACATTATCTACCAAAAAATTGGGTTTAGTTATTTGAACTTAGCATTTTTTTGGGTGGGTAATGTTGTCAATAATGTACTGTGTGGCAGTTTCAATAATTATTCTATTAGTGTGGTTTATGATCATCCAACACATAGTTTTCTTTGCTGTGGGGCCAAACAGCCTATCTTCTTTTGGTCTCCCTCCACCTTTCTTCCTATTCAGCTTTCCAATTGTCATACTCCGGTTTTCTTTTCCAATTGTCATGCTCCGATTTCCCTTTTCCACAGCATTCCCAAAGAAGGTTAAATAATTATCTGCCCCTGATGCAGGTACTTTTTCTTAGTTATTTACTTCATCATGTGTTCAGGTTTTTCTCATCTCTACTATAAAGCTTCAGTTTTGCATGTTTGGCTGACTGTCCATGATTAACTTCCTTAAGTAAAATATTACACAACTCAAACTGTTGGTGAATTGAATCACAGATCGCACAAGAACAAGAAAGAATACTACCAGTGATAGGAAGAGACAGAGTAGACACTGTAAATGAATCACAGAAAGGGCCAGCTAGAGGTAAATTCTGATTTGTCATGTTTATATTATAATGATTTTTAAATGTTTTCTTGTGAATTGTTTCCCCAAGACTTTTTACACAGATCTTCTGTGAAAGTGTGGTTGGCAGATTGTGTTGAGGTTTACCGTACCGCTAGGCTGCGAAATTCGCTCCCTTCAGTCAGATACATCAAATTTCCACACACCTTTAATTCTTCTTCTGCCTTTCTAATCCCCTGTGGAGCATATGCTCTCAACAAACTCACACCAAGTCATTCTATCCTTCGCTATTGCATGCAGCTCTTCCAGTGTCCTCCCTATCTTTTTAACTTCACTTCTTTCATACTTCTACTAGAAGAGCCTGTCCTCATCTTGGTTGGCTGAGTTTTTCTTGTTTCTTTTTTTTTTCTTTTTGACTTATCCATGGCTGGTTAGTTTTTGTGGCTGTTGTTTTTAGAGGATGAGGTAGCCAATAAAAAAAATGTATAGGGCTTCAAAATAGTTGATTGTTTGTTCGCTAATCACTCAAGTGTTCCTATCAAGAAAGAAATATTTGGCGGACACATTTTAAATAAAATTTGTTTTACGCAATATAGTTTTTGCTTGTCTTTCATAGTTCTGTTATAAATATAAAATCTGATGTATCTATGAAGGATTATGAACAATATCATCATTTGCCAGACCACTTGATTAAAGTGTTTAAAAAAATTTTAAATAAAGTTTTTTCTGAAGCAAAGGTTTGTTTTAAGATTATTGATCTTTTGGCATGAAAACTTTCTTATTATTATTAATGTTCAGTGGCAGAAAATTCTGGGCGTTTGTCCGCTTTTGGACTTTGGTCTTGTTCTAAGACTTGAGTTTTGTGTTCCTATCCAGTGCAGACTATTGGTTCTTTACCTCACGCAGATGCACTCCAACATTGGTAGGAACTTTCCTGATTAGTTGCTTTGTAAGAAATGTTTTTTTATGGAGGTGGTGATTCAGACTCTCCTTCTCCTCCCATTTATAAAAGAGGCAGCAAAACATTCAATGGAAACCGTAATGGCAGGTAAAGGATCTATTCTCTCTAATAGTGCATAAGGCATATATTAATGTTGTCAACACAATGACAGCTGTCTTTCATATTACATTACTACCTGTGATCCATCTCACAATTGAAGTAATGTACAATGGCACCGTGACATAATTTCTGCAATCATCATGTAGAGTTTTGTGTAGAATCTTGCTTTTTGCAAACTTTGTGAGTAAAGCAAGCAAAAAGTAAAGGTGTGTTTTTAGATTATTGATTTTCTATCATGAAAACTTATTGGCATATCTCCATTGCACACAGCCTATTGTAAAGTCCATGTGCTGCCGATGCGTATTGTTTACTCCAAAGGAAAGATAACACCAATACCTCAGAGCTGTGCTCCGTTTGTCCACCCGTCTGAACTTCCCTACTGGGTCAGTTGTTAACCAAGGCTAATGGTCTCAACTTCCTTGTCATAAAATAAAATTGTCCATGTTACATTTCCTCTTCCTATGATAAAGCTAATATCTTCCCTTCCTCCGCCTGAAGCCGATGATGTAGTGTGGGATGTCAGGTTTAGTATACACAGCCCAATATTTGGTGTTAATAGAGGAGAACAAGTAGTATTGACTACTGTTATACGTAAGTAAAGTACCCTTTTTCCACGCCTTTAGGCTTAATGGGCATATGGGGCTAGACCTATGTTTTAGAGACCAAACGGCACCTGGTAGGTGATGTGGTCAGCATCACGCCGGCCACCTTTACTTCCCATGACGACCTGGTACACACTCAAGACAGGGGGCCTAAGTCAGTTTTGGAGGGAAAAAATCTACTTTCGTCAGGACCCGAACATATGACTTTCCGATCCGCAGTTGAGGTTCTAACTGCTGCACCAAGGCGGCCTCTGTTACCACCTAAGCTCAGTTATGTGTGGCAAAAACTGGACCTTTTACTCTCACTAGCCATGGTTAAACTCAATGATTGTGGGGCACAATGCCTCCGTTGGCATCATAATGAGTGATTTATTTATACCAACTGAGATTGCAACGTCGAGTGTGCGTGTTGTTAAGAAACCTTACTTAGTGAAGTCTTAGTATGAGTCAAGCAATCCTATAAAATGTGGACATGGTGGGGAAATAGTCAGTAATGAACTAAATTAGGAGGTGGAATATAGAAACGTCAGTAATGAACTAGATAACGACAGGCCGGCCGCCACAAACTTAACCCCGCCTTTTCACTCCCCGCTTTACAAATTTTCTACTTTAGTTAGGGAATTCCCCCCCCCCCCCCCCAAAAAAAAAAAAAACTAGGGGAGGGTCATATCTTCGTCATCGCCCCCACCCCCAAATTAGAGAACATTGATGGGCTCCCAAACTAAGCCCTATTCACCACTTCACAGCGTTTGCCATGAAGCTGAAAACTAAGATTACCACCTTACAAACTGTCTAGTCAAATAATGGGGCATGTTTCTAGGGCGCTCAGTCCTTGGAGTGCCGCCCCCCCCCCCCCCCAATCCAATGAATATTATAAGGCTAAGATGCTTCCCCTTACCACGGTACTGAAATGATCTTTCAGTGTATTTGTTCAAGCATTTCCTATTATTACATTTATTTGCCATTCTTCTTCTTATTTTTTTTA
>CAJHNH020005639.1:0-18972 GCA_905116865.2 Candidula unifasciata
AGCGGATAGGTTGTCTTTTGTTACATCAGTGTAGATATTCAGCGGGGCTGCATAAGTGACCAGAAGAGACACAATAAGGAATGATGTCATATGAGAAAAAAATCGACACAATTTCAATTAAAAATTTTATACAAAGACGGCAAATCAAAGGGTTTGCCCGCTTAGAGAGAATGCCATTTGACGTCAAACCATACAAGGCAAAAATTCAAAAAAGAATGACATAGAGCACAAGGTAGACCAAGAACAAGATAAAAAAAATAAGCACCAGAAAAACTGTTTGAACAACATGATGTGCCTGTGGTCGAGACTACAAGAAGAGCAAGAACGAGAACTTATGTCTTCCTCGACACACGTATTGGTAAAAGAAGAAGAAGAAGAAGAAGAAGAAGAAGAAGAAGAAGAAGAAGAAGAAGAAGAAGAAGAAGAAGAAGAAGAAGAAGAAGAAGAAGAAGAAGAAGAAGAAGAAGAAGAAGAAAGAAGAAAGAAGAAAAAGAAGAAGAATAATGAAAAAAGAAGAAGAAAGAAGAAGAAGAAGAAGAAGAAGAAGAAGAAGAAGAAGAAGAAGAAGAAGAAGAAGAAGAAGAAGAAGAAGAAGAGAAAGAAGAAGAAGAAGAAGAGAAAGAAGAAGAAGAAGAAGAAGAAGAAGAAGGAAAAAGAAGAAGAAGAAGAAGAAGAAGAAGAAGAAGAAGAAGAAGAAGAAGAAGAAGAAGAAGAAGAAGAAGAAGAAGAAGAAGAAGAAGAAGAAGAAGAAGAAGAAGAAGAAGAAGAAGAAGAAGAAGAAGAAGAAGAAGAAGAAGAAGAAGAAGAAGAAAAAGAAGAAGAAGAAGAAGAAGAAGAAGAGAAGAAGAAGAAGAAGAAGAAGAAGAAGAAGAAGAGAGAAGAAGAAGAAGAAGAAGAAGAAGAAGAAGAAGAAGAAGAAGAGAAGAAGAAGAAGAAGAAGAAGAGAAGAAGAAGAAAGAAGAAGAAGAAGAAGAGAAGAAGAAGAAGAAGAAGAAAGAAGAAGAAGAAGAAGAAGAAGAAGAAGAAGAAGAAGAAGAAGAAGAAGAAGAAGAAGAAGAAGAAGAAGAAGAAGAAGAAGAAGAAGAAGAAGAAGATGATGAAAAAGAAGAAGAAGAAAAAGAAGAAGAAAAGGTGTACATCTTGAGAGGCTGGTCGAATGGTAGTCGCGCTTGATCTTCGTACCCGATGTTCTTGTTCAGTAATCCGTCAGTGATTGAGATGTTTGTTCTTTCTGTCATGGGCAAATAATTCAAATTTGCGCAGTTCCTGGCAACTGCACTAGCCAGACTGTCTAAAAACACGATGCTAACGCCCATCCTGGCCTACACGATACAAAAATAGTATACACATGCAGTAAAGACACTTTAGCAGTGACAAGGCGTGCATGTAATCCCGCTTACACTTTCAGTTGCCAAAAAAAAAAAAAAAAAAAAAACTATTTATTATTTTATTATTTATTATGAAGTTAGCTGTATGTCCTTTTACAAGACGTTGCTTCAGGAGTATAACATTCTGGTGTTTCTTTCTCTTTATTTCTTTTTATATCTTTTTTCGCTACTTAGACTTAGTTGAGGCTTATCAGGTTTCACTTTTACTAAGCATCCACCCACAGAACTTTGCTCCTGTCTTTTAGACAGGATGTTAAGAAAATGTGACATTGTGTGGTCATTCCGACAGTGCTATTACAGTCTGCGTGGACTTTGATTGGGTGACACTTCTCTGTAAATGCATTGGCATCTAACCGTGCCGTTGTCGCCAGAGAGGTAAACAAAGTTACTGTGCGAGCTCGTAATTAACTGTGACTCATAGAAATTCATACCACTTAACGCCCTCCCTCCCCTCCCTGACCCCCCAAACTGTATGTACTTTTATTCCTCTTAAAAAGAAGAGGGATTTGATTTTTATTGTTATGCAGAACCAGCGCTAAAAGTTTTGTTGTTATTACTGTTGTAGTTTTTAAGGCAGATTTGCATTCAGTAGTGTGCCATTGCACTGAACTATCGGCTTTTCGATACTATTACCGAAACCAACATCAGGCTGTCTGCTGCCAACTCGACTGCAGCTGGGATCGAACCCGGCACCCTCACATTTTGCAACGCCTACACGAAAGACGCCGACTATTTATTATTACTGAAAACTATTTATTATAAATACTTTCTTTATGTCTCAAACATAGCGAAAATAATGTTTGCTGCATGCCTACGTCACTCATGCAGAAACTGTAACAAGTGAAAGCTAACAGTTACCGTACTATGAGGCCTTCTGCGCACGCATAGTCCTAACATCAAAACGTCGAGGAAGAACATATCATATGATACCTACCCTCTTTTGTGTAATTGTTACCCACTCATGCTTTCATCTGGGCCTTGATCACATCTCCCTCCACTGCAGTTAAGTGTACATGCTGGTAAAATCGTGTACAGTTTGTTACTGTGTACGTGTTAGTGCGAGGGCTGTACCGAATAGCGATTTTCACTATTCGATCGATTACGAATAGCGGGACCAACTATTCGGCCGAATACGAATAGTGTATCATCATGATCAGGTGCCTTGCCGACTGGCGTGGGTGATTATGCCTCGCCAGAATCTGTCGATCGACTACTTCTTCTTGTTAATGACGTCGCTTAGAGTTTGTTGAGTCCTTCACGTCTGCTGAAGGCCACCTGTCGAACTTGCAGAAGCTGAGGCTGCTGATTTCTGCTTTATGATCTGTTTGTACTCATCCGGGTATTTATACGACAAGTGGTTATTGAGCAGAGTTGTTGTGAATGACTTCGTCGAACTACCTCCACGAAAAATGACTGTGTTGCATAACTGACACGACGGTTTTGTTTTTTCATCTTCCCAAATCGTGTGAAATTTCCAAATTGGACGAGATATAGCGCGGCGTTCAAAGATTTCTTAACCTTCATGTACAAAATCAGAATCATTGCATTCCAGATAACTCTTTAATTTGGACGGAACCTAGCAGCCGTTAGGAACACTTCTATGTTAGTTTACGTTTGTCCTTCATATGCCTGTTCGTTCCCAACCGAAACAAAGCCAAATAGGAATGAATGGAGCCAAATTCACATTTGAATCATCGTTTGCTTGGCCATTTGTTCTATGTAATTCAAACACACCTTCATATTCTCGTTAGCAATATCTTCAAATTTGATTTGGGCAAAGACACCCTGAAAAAAAAAAAAAAAAATGCATGATCTCCCCCCCCCCCCCCCTCTCTATCTCTCTCTCTCTCTCATTCTCTCTCTCTCTCTCTCACAGACACAGACACACACACACACACACACACCTAAGCAATAAAAAAGAACGCATTGCCATTAAATATAAGTACCTACTTGACGAGGCTAACAGTTACTATTGTGCAGACCACATTTTCCAGTTAAAAACTGTAGTCAAAATGTAATCACAAATTTACTTATTCGCTGCACCTTCACGAATACAGATGGAGAATCGGTTGCACCGCGAGACTAACACAAAGACAATTGTGTGCATGCTTCTGTTGGCATTTTATGCAGTATGATACACTTTGAGTGTGAAACAAGGGGGGGGGGGGGGGGGGCAACTCTTTTCGACAGTGGTGAGCAAAGACAATTTAAATTTTAACTTTAAAGTATCTTCATGCCTTCTTTAATAATGTCACAATTTATAACTGACTTTTCTTGATTTTCGCCGTGGCATTCCCTGGCATACGCACCCAGTTTGAGAACCTCTGTTGTAATGACTCGGTAAAATCAGCAGGCAAAGACCTTGCTAGCTGCTATACCACGCAACCGGTTCGCAGTTTCCCCCGCTACGACAGACTTACGCAACAGCAACTATTTTGTTAATGAGAGAGTTATTTCAGTCCATCGCAGTGTATGCAGAAACGGGTGTGAGGTAACCACTATTCGTATTCGGCCCGACTGCTAGTATTCGACCGAATACTGACAAGTTATTAGGCCACGATTCTGCCCCAATGAGAACACGAAGCGAATATTCGGTACAGCCCTAGTTAGTACAGTTCTAATCATCAAGATACATTATGGTACAAATGAACAAGATATTACACCATCATCATTAAGTGCTCTGTCGGCTGGCGTGGGTGATCATGCCTCTCCACAATCTGCGATCTGCGTCAGCATGCATCAGTTCAAGCGCTGACAACCATCCTTGTAATGACACAAAGCCGTCAAGAATCGTCTCGCGTTGTCTTCCACTTGTATTTTTTTCAACAGATCACATGTTGATGCAATCATGCCTTTCCAAAACTCACAGTCGCATTATTGCTGTTACTGTTACTGCTGCTACTGATACTACTGCTGCAGCTACTTCTATAACAAGCAGTTTGTTTGTTTGTTTGTTTAAGTATCCAGAAGCCATGAGTTATTAACCCTTAGGCTCGGTATTATGGATATTGCAACCTTTCGGCTTTGATTCCATTTTAAATTCCGTAAATCTGGGAGAAATGTGGCTTTTCTGCCCATCCCCGGGAGTGAACCCTGACCACAAGGAGTTCGTCACCCGCTCACCGCGCAATCCGGTTTAGCCAATTACGCTAGAGAGACGGGCATAACAAGCAGTAAGTAGTAGTAACAGCAACAGAAGAAAGAGTAGTGATATTTTAACAAGTTGAAATAATAAAACAAATGTTTCAGACAAGGGTAAATTTACGGTGTATATTCAAAACACAACCTAACAAAACCGATGATTGCAGCTGAAAAAATAGCAGCAGTATCACATTTGGCATCAACAGCAGCAGTAGTAATTCTCGTAGCAGTAGTAGTTGTAGTAGTAATAGTAGTAGTACTGGCAGCAGCAGTGTTAGTGTTCGCAGCAGCAGTGTTAGTGTCCACAGCAGCATTAGAAGCAACATTTTTTTAAATGTTGTATGTTGAATTAGCAATCGACATAATAGTACCCCCAGGACTTTTTTTTAAAATGTTGAATGTTTAATTAGCAATCGACATAATAGCACTGAGGACTTTTTTTAAATGTTGAATGTTGAATTAGCAATCGACATAATAGCACTCAGGACTTTTTTAAATGTTGAATGTTGAATTAGCAATCGACATAAGAGCACTCAGGACTTTTTTTAAAACCAGTAAAGCAAAAAACTTCATGTTTGGTGAACACAGCGGAGATCATCATAACAGTTAAAATGTCCCCTTACAAAACTACAGAATATAACTCCAAAATAAGAACATTTTCAAATACGGCTTTCTGTGAGTGTGCCTTGGAATACAGATGCCCCTCTCGAAGAACGTGAACCCTGACACAGCTCTGTCGTCTCAACTTGTTAGCGCGGGAAAATGGTAAAAGCAAACAGTCCAATTCAAGGATGTGCCAGTCTGGATTTTACAAACAGAAATTCAAATCAAAACATTTATCTACAACAGTATCGTACAAAGAACCGGTTTTTTTTTTAATTTTTTTTTTTTACTTTTAAAACAAAAGTATACTTTAAAACATATTTAATAACAGTTCGTATAGTCTCGAGACTTATACTATCTTATTTTATTAAGTTTGGTTGCAATTTTCGGCGAGCTTCTCAATACATGACCGCGATCTCCTGGCTGTTCCGGTAGGGAACTATATTTCCCCCTGGGTGGCGCCAGGGGTGACGTTGTCTCTCAGGACTCAATAGAGGGTGCATCTCCAAAGCAAACACCGTGTGAGGAGTAAACCCGGGTGGTTTCAATAGCTCTGATTGCGGCTTCCATCACAAATAGCCCCACGCATAAAACACAACCACCACATTTCATCTTCCTCTCTCTGGACAAACATAAAAATCTCTTTTCGCCATTTAAAGCTGAGAGGAAATTATCTCCTTCCACTTGCCTCATTATCTGTTTCCAGTCGAGGAGCAAATACTCAATTTTCCTTTCGCCATTTTCTTGATGCGCTGTCGGTTAAATAATGTTAAATGACTTCTTTATTTCAATAGTTTCCTTCTTTCCTCAGCAAATCAGGTTTTATTGTTGTCTGTGAATTCTGCTTTCAATTTATAACGATGTGTGCAATAATACAACTCCCCGTGTGAGTTCCTTTGGGTGTCAAAAGGGTTGGGGGGGGGGGGGGGGGGGGTCGATTCACTACCCCTAGCAAGCATGTCGTAGGAGACGACTAATCAGGAATGTTCGCTTTTAAGCCGTAGTGCATCTGCCAGAGAGGCAAGGAACCAAAAGCCCGCATATAATTAAGCCAGATCTGTAAATCAGATATGTATGATAAACTCGTTCGAGAACAAGAGCGAAGTTCAGAAGTGGACGAACAATCATAATTTTCCACCAAAGTTTAAAGTCAGTGAAAGCTAATGATAATAATTATGATAAAATAATACGTAATCCAACAGTAACGTTACACATAACAAACAATGGATCGACAGACACAACAAATGGATTTAACATTTTTTACCAGCGGACTAAACAGAATCGGTATCAGTTAGGATTCGGTGGGGACGGGATCATAGGACATAATATATAAAATACTACAAATATGGACATGAAGACTTATTAGAAAACAAACACAAAAAAAGTAATACGAAGCTCAGGAGGAAGATATAAATGAAAAAGTAGCAAATGAACTGGGGGTGGGGTGGGGTGAGGGGTTGTGGGAGGCGGAGAGTGATACCGAACATTGATTGCTGCAGGGCTGAGAAGTTAAAAATTATGAATGAGAGATTTTCCTCACGGAATTCTCCATCATGGAAATGAGACTTTTCCCCATGAACCGGAAACAAACTGTTTTGCATTCAGCTGCTCCTTGTCTGGTGATTGTCTTGCCCTTTATCTATTGCTACCTGATTTTTAATTTGCCAGTTTGAAGAAAAGAAAAGAAAAGCACATAGTGACGGCTTTGTGCGCATTGTACATATGATGCTAGCCTACATTTGTGTATAGATGATTTCATGCCGGTAACTTTTGCTTCCCCAAGAACTTTTCTAGTGTTCATTGCTTGCCTGGTAGATCGACAGAAACGTTCGATGCAGAACTACAAATACTGAAACTGTTAAAAAATAGTCAGTTTGCATTCCTTATTAATACAGATCTGACGGTTACATCAGAGTCGCACTTGGGGGTTATACGTTACTGGTGCACTAATTATAAAGTATCTGAGGTTGAACGAGGTATCTGGGGTTTGATCTGTTGAATTAATATGCAGTCTCACTATCGTCATTGTAATCCTATTGTTCCCTTACACCTTACCCCAGGCTTACAGTTTATTCTTCCCTTCCATTCTATCCAGTGGAGTTTGTTCCGGGATCGTCAATAGAATCTTGCCCAGCGCCTTTGCTCTTTCTCGGGGGCTATCATGAGTTTCTTTTTGACTCTTTCTCAGAGGCTATCATGAGTTTCTTTTTGACTCTTTCTCAGGAGCTATCATGCGTTTCTTTTTGACTCTTTCTCAGGGGCTATCATGAGTTTCTTTTTGACTCTTTCTCAGAGGCTATCATGAGTTTCTTTTTGACTCTTTCTCAGGGGCTATCATGAGTTTCTTTTTGACTCTTTCTCAGGGGCCATCATGAGTTTCTTTTTGACTCTTTCTCAGGGGCTATCATGAGTTTCTTTTTGACTCTTTCTCAGGGGCTATCATGAGTTTCCTTTTGACTCTTTCTCAGGGTCTATCATGCGTTTATTTTAAACTCTTTCTCAGGGGATATCATGCGTTTCTTTTTGACTCTTTCTCAGGGGCTATAATGCGTTTTTTTAAAACTCTTTCTCGGGGGCTATCATTAGTTTCTTTTTGACTCTTTCTCAGAGGCTATCATGAGTTTCTTTTTGACTCTTTCTCAGGAGCTATCATGCGTTTCTTTTTGACTCTTTCTCAGGGGCTATCATGAGTTTCTTTTTGACTCTTTCTCAGAGGCTATCATGAGTTTCCATTTGACTCTTTCTCAGGGGCTATCATGAGTTTCTTTTTGACTCTTTCTCAGGGGCTATCATGAGTTTCTTTTGACTCTTTCTCAGGGTCTATCATGCGTTTATTTTAAACTCTTTCTCAGGGGCTATCATGAGTTTCTTTTTGACTCTTTCTCAGGGGCTATCATGCGTTTTTTTAAACTCTTTCTCAGGGGCTATTATAAGTTTCTTTTTGACTCTTTCTCAGAGGCTATCATGAGTTTCTTTTTGACTCTTTCTCAGGGGCTATCATGAGTTTCTTTTTGACTCTTTCTCAGGGGCTATCATGAGTTTCTTTTTGACTCTTTCTCAGGGTCTATCATGCGTTTATTTTAAACTCTTTCTCAGGGGCTATCATGAGTTTCTTTTTGACTCTTTCTCAGGGTCTATCATGCGTTTATTTTAAACTCTTTCTCAGGGGCTATCATGAGTTTCTTTTTGACTCTTTCTCAGGGGCTATCATGCGTTTTTTTTTAAACTCTTTCTCAGGGGCTATCATGCGTTTGTTTTTGAAGTCCTCGTGTTTTCAGTAAATTTCTTTCTCATTTAAGTTCCTTTCGGTTGATTCCATGTCTCAGCAGGGTGTACCTGATTTAGTTGAGCCTCAAGATACAAACTTAATCCACTGCATGTTTGATATCAAAGGATGAATAACGCGCATTCTGAAACTATTTGTCCATTTCAAATTATCATAAAAAACTTTTAATACGTTTCAGCCATCCAAAAAACCCTCTATTAGTTTTAAAATTTCATCTTTTCTTTTCATTAACGGGGAAAATTTGGGGCAGGGTTTTGTTTCCTTGGCTTGGCTTGCTTTGCGAAAAAAAAAACAAATTGTAACGTTTTACCAGCATCCCCAAAAATAGAGGCTTTAGGTTATAATTGTGACTAGCTTATGTGCGTCATATAAAATGGCTTACCATTGCTCGCCACTAAGTAACCCTGAAAAATACTCCTACAGTGTTGAAGCCATCAAGGGAGACAAATCCAAATACTGTCACCACCGGCGACCAAGTCGTCCCCTGGCCAGCCAATGGGCGACCAGGTCGCTGATGATGTTTTTGCAGGCAGCGGAACACGGGTTCACTTTCGACCAAAATGCCACGGTCATCATCATTACGTGCGTCGTTCACTGGCTAAAGTGTTGCTTCGGCATAGCTAAAGTAAACTGGTAAATGACGGTGAACTGATCCATTTAATAGTCATAGAGATGCTGTCAGGTAATGCCGTGAGTTCTCGTCTTTTCAGTTCACTTTCTGGATTTTTCCTAGTATGGTAAAAACGGGGAGGCGGAATGAATGGGAGCCATAGCTTGTATTCGTATCCAGGTACACAGGTAACCCGAGGTTCCACTGCTCGTTGTCATCTTTTTTGTCTGACAATTCCTAATACCTGTGTGAATGAAGTCTTATTGGCGATCAAACCTTCAGTTTGCAACCTAGAGAGGGCGCGGATGGAAAAGGAAGGGGTGAGGGAGGGGGGGGGGGCAGACTAGGACGAATAGTAAGTTGTTTAAGGATTCAGATAGTGCTCAAAGTCATGAGGATTTTGAAAACCAAAAGGACGCTGTCTTAAGGATTCAGATAGTGCTTAAAGTCATACGGATTTCAAAAACCAAAAGGACTCTTTCTCTGACGAGAGTATTGTACAAAGCTCGAAATTCCGTAGCTCCAGCGTCGAATCTCTGGGATCTCCGAAATATCTGCGTTCGCAAACCAAAGTACAAAATTAGAATGTAAACCAGAATCTTTATAGCAGGCGAGAAAAGAAACAGCCATTTTACTACCTACTCATAATGGTAAATATATTGATACATTTTAACGAAGCCATTAACTCTCGTGAAACATTCAAAGATCAAGTAAAACATGGTAAAATGTACACAGAGGCAACAACTTAGCTCAAAGCTGACTCGTTTGTTGACATTTACTTTACGCATGTCGCCCAGTCTCTGTCAATGCTGGAATACACTGTGCCTTAAGGAGTCTTCACAGGCGGGAAAACCACCACACACTGGAAACACACGCACACACGGGAAAAAACCTCACACGCGGGAAAAATCTTCACACACGGGAAAAAGCCTCACACGCGGGAAAACCATCAGACACTGGAAACACACGCACATACCGGAAAAACCCTCACATACCGGAAAAACCCTCACACACCGGAAAAACCCTCACATACCGGAAAAACCGTCACATACCGGTAAAACCCTCACATACCGGAAAAACCCTCACATACCGGAAAAACTCTCACACACCGGAAAAACACTCACATACCGGAAAAACTCTCACGTACCGGAAAAACCATCATTGCCTTTAAACTGCCGTTCTCCCAGTGTGGGTTCAGGGCCCCATTGTGGCGGAAAACAAGAATAGACCTACTGCCTCAACAACAAGCATGTCATAGGAGTTGACTAATTGGGGGCTTCCTTCAAAGTCGGAATTCATCTGCCCGAAACGGCAGATTACGACCAGCTGCACACAAATAGGCCAGTAAAACGAGCGTACACGCAATACTCAGGCCCTGGCACAAAGCCAAAGTACAAATGGACAACTAGGGCTTTCCACCGAAACTTACAACAGGTGAGAGAATCTACAACCAGGACAAGAGACAGAGCGTGTTGGAGATCCATTACAGCCAAGCTTCACTGTGGAGACGGCACCTGATTGATGATTACAGCCAGTGAACAAAGCAGAAGAACCCATGACGGTTCTGGGATCCCGTTTGTGTATGTAAAGTGAAGTTAAGGATCCCTTTCCACGCTTTCAAGCGTATTGAGTTTATTGGGCTGGACCTATATTTTATAGACACATCAGTATTTGGTGGCATTATTTCGACAGGGTGCCGTTTTTTTTTTTCTAAAGACTGCTAAAAGGCATGACGTAAAAGGCGATTAAACCTTGAAGAACCCACATTGTCATTTGTGACCCGACCTAAAAAAGTGGATTTAATGACAGGTATAATTTATTGTAATAATAATGTCAAATTCTTTCTAAAAACACCCAGTGTGGCTAATATAAACTCACCGTCCATTCAGGTTGAAATTTTTCGTTATTTGAAGCCCCACTCTGGCTCTTGCCAGGGTCTGCAATATAGCCAGGCCAAAAATATGGCCTAATGGCTGAACGCGGTTTCTGGGACCTCTCCACTGTGATCCTCATCCACATGGTGGCACATTGTGTCATTGGGTGTTTATCGCTTGTGTGATGTCCTGTTGGGGTAGAAAGTCAGTCAGTCAGCTCAGTGTGGCATGTGAGGAAAATAAGAACGTTAACTCTAACATTTTTGAACAAATCAGTGCCATTTAAGTCCCCTACGAAGATGGTCTCTAGCAAGTGTTATTGAGGCGAGGAGACACAGAACCGCGTATAAAATACTTACATGGTAAGTTTTTAAACTACTTTTTAGTATTGTGCATTTTAATCATGTTTATTTACATTTAGGCATTAACGTGTTATTTAAATTCTGTGTAGTTTCTGAATTATCCTGTTTAAAAAAAATAAGAGTCACCAATGACCCACGGGAAAATAATGTTTGTAAAACATTTGCTCACTCATGCATACATAACGCCTCGCACACACAACAAGCCAATTCTTAGGCCGTTTGTTAAGTTTACCTCTTCTTAAAGTCCACACCGTGTGGCGTTGGTAGTCATGTCTGTCCACAACCTTCTATCTCATGTACTTTTAATCAACTCTGACACCGATGATCTTACATGCTATGATGTCAAACCATCCAGCATCTGCTTTCTCAGTCTCTCCCTCCTCTTCTCCCCTCCAGCTCTCCTACAGTCACAATGTACTACCGTTTTCTCTTTCTCATCACATGATCAAAGAATGTAGATTGTCTCTTTCCGAAGTGGGCAGTCAGTTCTCTTCGTGAGTCAGTTTCTTTTGTCTGTATAGGGTATTCTCATCATCCGTCTATATAACCACAACTCCACAACTTCCAAAAAAGTTTACTTACAACACCTTTATTATTCCATGATGAACTTAACTAATTTATGTTTATAATTATTACTAAATGTGCCTTCCTTTAAAAATATCATTCTCTTAAACTACACAAATTTATTTTCATAATTCTTAATGAACAGTGCCTGTCTTTAAAAATAATATTATTCACTGAAAAACTAGACTAATTTTTTTAACAAATAATATTTGGTACCATGTATGTTATATATTAACAATATTATAATATATCTAATAAGTTTTTTTTAAATGTCGTTCACAGAATGACATCTCAAAAAAGATACATACTCGTTTCAATACCCAGCAGGCTATGAACATTTGAGACATCTTTGATGCACGACCGGCTCCAGCTGACAGGTCATGCTGCTGACGTCACTAGGTCGGGCTAACAATGCGTTAACGCAGCGGTTCTCAAACAAGAAATAAACTATTTTCGACAGAAGAAGTGTCTGAAGCTCAAGATAGTTTTCAGGGGATAGCTTCAGGACATTCATCTTCAAATGATAAATAAAATGTATGTAGGTATATATGTTCATCTATTATATGTGTCTGGTCATGTTATTTAAAAAAAAAAGGAAACCTGAACATATTGTAACCACTGGAAAGATCTGTGAAAGGAGAGACAGCGCGAGAAGATTCTTGATGGCCATTTGACACGGCAACACACGAACTGATGCAGGCAGTTGTGGATTGTGGAGAGACCTGATGGCCCAAAAAAATCCGTCTGCAAGGCACTTGATGATGATGGTGACTATGCTAATAATATTTTTTAATTTAATAAATATTTGGAAGTAACCTGAACATGGTTAAGCACTGTATTCTATTTCCTTTTTTGTATTTTTTTAAAAACCATGACGACCCAATGGGTCACAGGTGGGACATTTGAGGAAAAAAGGTCTTTTATCATGATGACCCAGCGGGTCATAGGGGGAACATGTGAGTAAAATAGGCCAAAGTCACATATTTAAAACAAAAAAATTATAATGACTGAAATGGACTATTGTCCTAATATTAAAACCTTGTCACCAAATTGCAAATTTTTTCTACACCGATATGATAGCCTAGGTTTTTCTGATTGCGGCCAAACGAATGTGTTGCGCAGGCTGGCGCAAATATCACAGCCTAGTTGTAAACCACCACAAAACTTACTAACAGCCTTTTTAAGGGCAAACGCAGAAGAAGACGAGAAAGAAGTGGAGTAGTTTAGGGACCTTCTCTGAACTACATCCCTTTTTTTTGTTTTAGAATTAACTTACGTATTGTCAGTTGTAAAGTCTTGACATTTTGCTAATTATGTAAAGGTAAAGGTAAAGTCGGGAGATGTGAACCAACGTCATTCCACATGGTTATAAACCATACGTGCTCTGCCACCCGTACTCATTTCCTAGAGACTAGGTGAACACCGGGAACCGCCCGGTTTCGAACACCGGCCGTGGGCTGCAGCGAGTCGCAGCTGGATTGAAAACGAGTCTCCTATCGACTGCGCTAACGCCGCCAATTATGTGAGATTAGTTAACATTTGTTGTACTGTTTCTAACAACATGACTGTAAGTTAACATTTGCTGCTTTGTGCCTAACAACATGACTGTAAGTTAACATTTGTTGCTTTGTGCGTATAAAAACATGGATGTAAGGTAACATTACATTTGTTGTTCTGTGTCTAATAATATGACTGTAAGTTAACATGTGTTGCTCAGTATGATTGGAAATTTCTTAAATTTTTCTCAGTAACATCATTGCAGGCATTTAATCCTTTAAGTGAAGATAAATTGTGGTTAAATTCTGATTTTTTCCCCCATCCAACTGCTTTTTCCCCATTAAGTATTTTAGTATTAGAGAGCATATAAATTATTTTATACAACCCTATTAATGTATAATATATCAATAACAGTTTTTTGGCAACAAATTAACCATTCTCCATTTATTTCTAATTTCTAAATGGAAAATTCGTCTGCTGTTCGTGCTGTTTGGTATACGACCAAGGATCAGGAAATGATCAGGAAAGGATTAAGGACGTTTCCTGAGTTTCACTGTAAATTTGTTTGAGCCAATCTTCACTCGGTGTCTATTCTGGTAAACATCACGTCGGATGCCTTTAATGCCCGTGACATTTCCTATTGTCCATTTTAAGCTGGATCCATCAGATAGTTAAAAAATTACTTCTTTAAAAAAAAAAAAAAAAGGCCCTTATACGAACTGGAAACAAAGACCTTCTTGTCGGCAGACAAGTGTCTAGCCACTGCTCTACCTCAGCTATGTCTTGGTAGTAGCATCTTGCTGTATACATAACATAGACATTGTGAACAAAACATAGACGTTATATACGGAGTACAGCCAACGTGAAAAGAACAATGACACTATAAACAGTACATATACACTATATACAGAATATCGACATCAAAAACAGAATACAGACATTATTTACAGACTATATACATAACATGGACACTATATACAGAACAGTGACACTATATACATAACAAAGACACTATATTCAGTATATCGACCCTAAATACAGAACATAGACACTTTACACTAGAGCTGTACCTAATATTCGCTTCGTATTCGCTTCGGGGCCAAATAGTGGACCTAATAAATATTCGGTATTCAGTCGAATACTTGCGGTCAGGCAGAATACGAAAAGTGGTTACTTTACACCCGTTTCTGCATACACTGCGATGGACTGAAATAACTCTCTCATTAACACAATAGTTGCTGTTGCCTAAGTCTATCGTAGCGGGGGAAACTGCGACCCGGTTTCGTGGTACAGCAGCTGGCAAAACCCTTGCCTGCTGACTCGACCGAGGTATTACAGGAGAGGTTCTCAAACTGGGTGCGTATGCCAGGGGTACCACAGCGAAAATCAAGAAAAATCGGCTATAAATTGTGACATTATCAAAGAAGGCCTGAAGATACTTAAAAGTTAAAATTTAAATTACCTTTCCTCGCCACTATCGAAAAGAGGACAGGCAAAAACTGCATTTTATACAGTTAAGAACATCTTATGCAATATATCTTTGTCAATGAAGGTTAGAAAAAGAATTCTTGCTTGCTACATACATCCAGTTTTAACATATGGCTGTGAGTCTTAGACAATCGGTAGGCAGCCCAAACAATTTCTTGGAGGCCTCAGAGATGTGGTTTTACAGAACAATGCTTAAAATACCTTGGACAGCCCCCCCCCCCCCCCAAAAAAAAAAAAAAAAAAAAAAAAGAGGGAAAACGGAACATGTGACCACTGGAGAGATATTTAGAAGCAGGGATAGAGTAAGACAACGAGAGAAGATTCTTGACCGTCTTGTTGTATGGCACGAAGGTGTGTCAGCACACAAACTAATTCATGTTGCAGGAGATCGCAGATTGTGGCAAGGCATCATCGCCCAACCCAGTCTGCAAGGCACCAGATGATGATGATACACTATTCGTATTTGTATTCGTATTCGGCCGAATAGTTGGTCCCGCTATTCGATTTCGGTCGAATCATGAAAATCACTATTCGGTACATCCCTACTTTATACACAGCATAGACAGAACAAAGACACTTTATACACAACATGGACAAAATATACAGATCAAGGACACTATATACAGAACATAGACACTTTATATAGAAATCTGCAGAGGACGCCTTCCGGTATTGCGGCGCTAGCAACCAAGATTATTTCAAGGCAAAAACTTTGCGTAGTGAATCGGTTTTCATCGCCTAAATCAAACCTCTTACCAGTTTAAACATATGACGGCAATGTTTTCCACCGCTGCATACTCGATGATATCAGGTTTCTTTACTTGTTGCCTCGTTGGTTACACTGGCTGTGGTATATGGAACCCGTTAGCATTGAAAAGGAGTCCATCTAGGAGACGGCAAACTCCTGATTTAAACCCCCAAGCTCAAGGTGGGCCAACGTGCTGAGGAACTGGATGGCCACGGGTGAGCTGGTCGTGAACGTTGGACGTCTGGCGGGCGTACAGGGCGGCACTAGGGGTATGGACTCCTACGGGACATCCATTACCCCTTCTCTAGCAGGCAGGCAATACCGGTAATTTCCTGCAGTACTCTATTCTTTCGTATGGATTTTAAAAAATACACAGGAATCGTCGCCGGAGCTACACGGCACGTGCTCTGTGCTTTACAGATTATTCAGCGGTTAATGAAGAGGGAGTGAAGAGGAGACGACGATGGACTGGGGAGAGAAGAAGACACAGAAACAGGAGGGCAGGTGCTAGAAGAACAAGACGAAAAGCGGAGAGATTGAGCTTTAATCATGTAAGAGTAGGATACTGGAACTGTCGGAGTGCTAGGCAGAGAGGTCCTGTACTGGAGAGGTTGATTTTTGATTTTATGTCATCATGCTCCAGGAGCTAAATACAGACAGATATCATTGCCCGGGGTACGTCAGTTATATAAACCCTGTTGGACAGGAGAGACATGGACAAGGTCTGGTGGTGAAGGAGGGAGTGAGGCATGTGGTGCTTGACTTGAGCCAGTGGAACCACAGTGGAAGAGAGGTTCAAGGGACACACGTGGAGATTGGTGACTTAAGTTGGAACCTCATAAATATATATGTTACGGTAGACTGACTGTTTTGTCAGAAGTGAACAATGGGGGTGGCTCAAGGAATTGGAGGAGTTACCAGGTGATAGATTACTCATATGTGGGGATTTCAACAAGAGGAACGGAGAATATGTCAGCAGTGGAGAAAACCGATCGGGAATTGCTCTTGCAGAGGCCATGGTTGACTCCGATATGGTCTGCATCAATGATAGTGTCGCGCGCCCACGTGGGTAAATACACTGATATAGTGAGGGTGTGGGTTTGAACCTTAACAATGCCCACCCACGTGAGAAACTGGACTATTATCTAAGCTATGTTGATCCTAGACAGTCCTGGATAGCCAAGAAAACAGCGAGTGGCTCGTTCCATGAAATGAAAGTTGCTGTACTTGTATCCACAGGAGTAGGAGAAGGGATAGATAGATATCAGGATACACCCACTGTGATATTATCTCGATACACAGTTAACCCCTGCGACTATTCTCCTCTCCTGGCATTACTTAAAAGCCCCCATCAAGTGATTTAAATATTTGTTAGCTGAAGTAAACTAATATGCACAAAGACACTTGAACCTAAGTACACAATTTACTCAACTATGTGGTAACAACATCAAAAAGATTTATTTAATAAATCTGACTAAAATAAAATGAACTTGTTTAGGCTAGTAGAGTTGAAATGATGTGAATGATGACAGTTTGTACATATACTTAACTCCTAGTATGAGACTTCACCGTCGGACAGTTCTCGGCTTGAGACCCTGTCTATTCTTTCCCAGTTTGTCGTCCTCACTGCTTCAAGCAGGTCGTTACACTCAGACTGTCGGCAAAGAATGGATGCTTAGTAGTCCCTGCCAAATGTGGGAACTGGAGAATGAAGAAACAAGCGCATATTTGTAGTATCTGCTCTAGATGTACACTAAGCATGTATATAATAATAACATCAAGCATGTTTATTTAAATAAAACATTTCATCTCTCCCTCATTTCCACATTCACTCCTGTCCAATGTGGAAGGGCTTATGTCTCACATTCCAAATGTTACATCTTCTGCCTTCCTCTACACGTCCTGAAATGATAGTCAAGTCTTCTACGTCAGGTGCCATCTCTCGTACAGACTCAAATGACACTCAGTCAGACAGAACAAGTTCTGGAATCCATGCTTGGAACAATGGACGCCCCCAGAAAGCTAACAATATTTCTGAGGCGAATCAAATAACAAATCTCGTGGATTTACTCTCCGGGATCAATCTCCGCATTAGCCTCCCGAGAGTTAAACACATTTCACTGTGTTAGCTGTATGTAATACAGATTCACATTAACCATACGTGACAAGATTGCCAAAGTTATCTTCACGCTTGTGATTTCAAAAACATGATAGTTCATTAAATTTCAATGGCAACAACAACATTTAGGTTTTACAACATTGAAACACATGTGCACGAAAAAACATTCATGACACTATCAAATAGGGAAATAAAGCAATGTGACAGTGCCCTAAACGAGAATGAAGAAATGTCCGCCTAGGAGTACTACAAAGTGATGAAGACACACTTGAGCAAAAAGACAGTTAGATCTCTATCATAAATAAAATAAAGGTTTTGAAACTAATTTCGTTATTATCTGGAAAATGATACCACAATGCCAAAAGTTCTGTCTCAAGCTTAGGTTAAGCCCAACAGATGGCATGTGCTTAACAGCGTCTCATTTACCAGACCTAGAGTTTCACCACTTTATAACTTTTATTAAGCTCCTTGTCCTACACTACGCCTAAAATCATTCTCATTCAAGGATATCACAGCTTCCTCCCTGTGGGTAAGTTTTATTCGCTGTCAGTCAGGGCTGTACAACACTTGTTTAAATTCCCACGTCACATTCACATTCTACAGGTTCAATTAAGCTGGTCAAAGCTAATATGCCAAGTCACACCTCCAGTCTACTTCACCTGTCAAGTGGTTTGCTAACAACTCCACCCGACCATAAAATCAGACTTTGCCAATTATTCTGCCAACACTTTCGGCTCACTGTGTCAAATATTGACGATCTGACCGGCACTCCAGTTTAGGTAACCTCAGGGGGAATTAAGCACAATTAGCCGGAGTTATCTACTCCTAATGGTCTGCCTAGGAGATAAATATCTGACACCAAACAGATGGTGTGGGGCAAATCTGCAGACAGTAAGTCTGTGCTGGGCAAATCACAGGCGTCACAAAGATACCTTAACACTTTACATCTGGGAAAGAGTTCTCAGTGTTAGATATTATCAACAGTCCCGGAAAAATTAAATGTTTGTTCACGTCGCCTACTTAGATTAATGATGTATCCAAACTATTTATTCTTTATACTTCTAAAACACAAAGGAATAAAAGTAGGTTAAGGAAAGACATTCTGGAGTCACCGAGCGTATTGTCACAGATAGGAGGCCGACTAGAATGGCAATGAGGTCTGGAGATGCAGACACAACCCATTGACTTGACATTTATCTCCCAGTCGTCGGTTTTAGATGTTAAATGGACTGTCCTGAATGACCATGGGAGTGATCAACTACCATTGTTCAGTCTTGATTTCTAAACGCAGT
>CAJHNH020005640.1:0-18968 GCA_905116865.2 Candidula unifasciata
GTTACCTTCTTGTTATTACATGCATGTAATTCTTGGGGCATGGACAATACAATGTATTTTTACGTTATAAGTAAAAAAAAAGTTAAATGTAAGCTGTTGGTAAACGGGATTGGTGGAGATAGAACAATGAGTTAGTTTTGAAAGCTGCATAGGCAGACGAGCTGAACAGAGCGGCCCACCTCCGTTTGCACGATTTACTGTGAAAATACCAGGTCCTGACAACTGACAGTTACTATTGTTAATGTAACTGGAACTCTTCGTTTGCTGCTGAAGATGAGGACGGAGCGCTTATTGGAGTTTCCTATGACAGTTTCCTAAGACGCTAATAAAACCCAGCCTATGGGTTAAAAGGTTTTTTTGGGACCTGTACAAAGGCGATCCTCATCGGAAAGGTGATACTTTGTGTCACAGGGTGATTATCGCTTGATGTAAAGTCCTGGTGGGGTGGAATCAAGTCGATGTTGTTCCTTTGAATTCTCAGGTTCCTTCTCATTGATACAGTGGTTGTTGGGTTATTGCAGCTCATGGACAACTCTTCGTCTTTGTCTCGGTGTGCGGGCGTTAAGGAACACCTCAAACATTCTTCCTTCCACTCTCAGTAGCACTCCGTGGCCCCCTCGTCTACGCCAATTGACAAGGCCTTAAAAGCTATAACTGCTGCCCCTTTATATGATTCATAGACCAGAGTTGAGTTTTTTCTCTCTTTTGCCCAATGAATAATCAGTAGTGCAGAGATCTGATCTGCCATCGGAGAACGATCGCTCGATCTACATACCATGCCGACTTCAAAGGAAAGGGAACACAAAACATTTAGAACACAACATACTAAAAAAAGCTGCTGGATCAGTGAGACATATCTACAGAACGGCCGTGGTTGTTCGTATTGTGATTGTCGAGGGGAGCCGCTCAGCAGAAGTAAGTGATCAGTCATAGGCACTGCTTAGCTCAAGGTATGATACAATGATTTCTTTTCACATGCCTCAACTTATGGTGAGAACAACAACATAAGTTCAAGTAGCAGAGAAATGGACGAGATACCATCCTGATGTTTTAGGATTTATTGTTGTAAAAAGTAGTAATAAAAACAATAATAATATGATGAACAAGTTCGGCCTTTTGGTGGCGGTGATCACTTTTCTCCTCCAAGATTTATGTCAGTCGGATGACCATCTCCAGGATAAGAATTCAACCTAGCAAATTGGCACGTCTTTCAACCTTTAACAGTTTCTAAAGTACATCACTCTGGTGGTTTCTTCAAATGGTGCATAAGCAATACGTAGCGCTATAATAATGCCCAGGCTTTGTCCTATAGAGATTACAAACATGGAGGAGGTCTTGTTAGTCACACCCGCTATCGAAATGCCTTCCCAGAGCACAATGTACCACTATCGTCTGAAAAAGAAAAAATATGCCACACAACAGTTACTTTACCTATAAGTCAATGTGGGAATGGAGAGAGAGAGAGAGAGAGAGAGAGAGAGAGAGAGAGAGAGAGAAAGAGAGAGAGATAGAAAGAGAAAGAGGAGAGAGAGAGAGAGAGAGAGAGAGAGAGAGAGAGAGAGAGAGAGAGAGAGAGAGAGAAATGTGAAAATAATAGGCTCCTAACCTGTAGATTAATGTTGTGATGGGAGAGAGAAATGTGCCAATCAACACTTACTTAACATGTATATCAGTGTTGGGAAGGGGAGACAAGGAAATGTACCATGCAACAGTTAGTAACCTGTATATCAGTGTTGGGATGGGAAGCCACTTCTGTCTGTACTAGACGCCCATGACCTTTAAGAGAACCAGACACACATTTGAACGAATATTCATCTTCGTCGTCTTTACTGGCCTGACATAAACTATATATATCTACAATGTTGTCTCTGATATAAACGCATGAAATAGATTATCTATATCTACAATGTTGTCTATGATATGAACGCCTGAAATAGATTATTGTCGCGAGACGCCGCTTCAAGTAGACAAGATACTTTTGGCTGACGTACCACCCCTTTGTGACCCTTCTATTTTTCTCTCTTACATGCGCCCAGTGACTTCATTTTCGTCATAAGACGCATTGAGAGATATCCCGGTTATAGCCTACGGTTGCTGTTTGGGGATTTTCCATTGTCCTACTTGTAATTCCCCTGAGCTTTCACGTATAAAAATATACGGCTAGTAACTCGGCAACGTAGCGGGGAAAACCCTGGCCAACACCGGAAATCCCGCAGTGAGACAAGATTGCCAGCCATTTTTTACTTCAGGTCAGCAAGCACAGGTGTTAGAGCGGGGCCGTTTTGGCAGAACTTTGTCTTTCTCTCGCCGCCTAAAAACTCCTAGCAACATGACCATATAGTTACATCTAAATCCAGGTGAGCACAGTAACTGTTAATTAAATCGTGATTTCAGTTTTCGGGCCGCATTTTCGTGTACAATATTAGAATTGTACCAGACAGAGGAAAAACCCCACGCTGACCCATTTCTGCCACACATGGCAGGAAACCATTTTCTTTATGATCTATTCCTGATTCCTATTGTTCGGTATCTAGGAGGTTACTTCTGTTTGCTGTATCCAAGACTCTTAAGAAATTATCTATCTTCTATTGCTGGTAGATGAATGATCTATGGCTGGTTATCAGAGTTTGTGTAGATAATGGTAACATTTCATAGAAGACATTGTTCTTCATTGTTCATGCTCATACTTCTATAATTCATGTTTGCTTGTTGTAGAAGTGCTGAATTTTGATTTCAGGTTATTGATGTATTATTCATGATGTTATTAATGTATTATTTTACTTATACACAGCAGTATTAAATGCTGTGATTTTGAGGACATGCTGTCCGAGAAAACTACCCACTGGGAAACTGTTTTTCTTAGCATCACAAAAGAAGGATTCAACCAGAAAATAACCGCACAGTGGAAGATCTGGAAGAAGGAAAGGCAAGACCTTTTATCTAGAATTCTCAATATTTATAGAGAGAATTCTATAACATTCTGTCTGATTTTGTGTTGCATTTATAACTGCATATTGCTGTCTGAGTCTGAAAAAATGAGGAGCATTACACTATCATCCTGAAGGACAGAAGATGGAAGACATTCATCTGGACTGGACAGTAGTCAGAAGTGAAAGCTATGTAAATGACAATGCTACTAGACTATTATCCCACTTCTGACAATATGAAGAGAGAGGGGAAAGTTGGGAATATATTTTATATTGCAAAACAGCAGGGACTATATATTTTTTGATTGTTTCCATCCCTAGCTGCTGAAAAGCCGAGGACAGATTCCTTGTGGCAGGACGAGCTTCCAAACCACTGCCAGGCTGGTTGTAGCTAATGATTGGAGTGCCCTAAGGAAGATCTTGGTGCTTGGGACAGATCCGACATTCCACCTCAGTCTTTGAAATGGAGGATCCTCTTGGAAACTCCAGGTGGTAATTGTTGTATGTTATTTCCCACTGATCCTCTCATGACGACAGTTTCATGTTACTATCATTTTTATCTTTCATCCTACTTAGTTTGAATAATGTATTTTCAAAAGTAAATAGATGATTTAATTTTACTTTAATTTTAATAAACATTTTTATGATTGATTTAAACTCATAGTTAAAGTTTATTTCTATTTCTAGATGTATGTATGGTGTCAGTGCTGTCTACCAATATACATAGTCTAGATGGGGGCTTAATTTTATTACCAGAAAGGGAAATTGTCGGAAGGGGTAATCTGCTCTGTCTAAGTGTTTAGGCATCTAAATTCCCTTATCCCTTTTCTGGGGATATTCAGGCAGCTCACCTTCTTTCGCGAGCCAATTCGAGTCTGTATCTGAGTATCCAGGGACACTGTCTGCTCTTTGCACCAAAAGACAGTTGTCTCGGTTTCTAACAAGATAACACCACTTTAGTGAGTGTAAAAGGAACCTGTTCCACGACAATTATATATATCTACAATATTGTCTCTGATATAAACGCCTGAAATAGATTATCTATATCTACAATGTTGTCTCTAATATAAACGCCTGAAATAGATTATCTATATCTACAATGTTGTCTCTGATATAAAGGTAACTGTCTTTTGTAATTCACTCAGCGACATGCAGAGTTTAGCTTGCACAGACGCCAAAAGTGTTGCCTTCTTATGTTGTGTTTGGAGGACATGATCTGTTGTCTCAGGTGCCAATCCACAGGCACACATGGCTGATTCGCCAATGTTAATTGTGTGTACATGTCGCTGTGAAGTCGAATGTGTCTTGCATAGAAAAATGACTTAATCTGGAATATCCATAATATACGAAAATTGAAACATAAGGGGAGACAATAACTTGGTTATAAGTTATCCTTTACAGAACATAGCGAACCGAGGTCAGAATTTGTTTTCTACTGTTTGGTTCTACTAGACAATTTTAGATTCAGTAGTTTGTCATTACTACCTTAATGGTTGAATCTCATATCGTAATCAGAATCAACCCACATAGGTTTACTTCTAAATTACCAGTAATTGAAACGAGCACATACTTTTGGAGTTATGAAACTGTTCTCATACGCCTGGATTACAGCTGTCAAACGAACTGATGAAGTGCCCAAGGGAACTTATTTCATACTGGACATTCGAAATGATGTTAACTTTCATTGTACTGTAATTTTAAAATAACATACGAAAAGCTGCAAGGTTATTTTCATAAAACTGGCATATTTCTTAGGTGTCATTGGCATTTCGTGCATTAATTTTCTCAAACATTCTAGAAATGTTCGAAAAGTTATTTCGATACATTGAAAATACATCGTGACATTTTCTTTTCCAGAAACAAGGTATATAGACTTATGGGTGCAGATATGTAAACATTACTTTATCTATCCAGTATGTTAGCATCATAGATTTTTGGCAGGCAAACTATCGCGTGCCTTGTAACTGAAAGATAGTTAATTAAAGGCTTCTCAGTTTTTCTTTGTTCTGCTTTCGTCCAGAGATGTAATTCCGCTGTACCTGCTTCTAGCATGGCTGAGATATTTGCGCCCTTTGACCGACACGCCTGACTTCAGGTCCATTTGTCGAATGGGAAAACTTCCCGGGTACTCTTTTTTTTATACATATCTGTTTTTCTTTCTTTATGTCACTACTCTTTTTTTTTTCTGTCTTCCTTTGACACCTACATTATGATTTTGAATCGGTCGACGTGTTTCAATCTGACTGTTGCAGCTGTTACGTGAGCTTAATTAAAACTTCTCTTGAAGCTGAACGGAAGATCTGTGATCAAAATGGAGGAAGGGCTTGGCAAAATGTTTAGCATCTAAGTTCTTTGTGCTTCTGACAGCGCTTTGCTAATGCAATTTCCACATGAGGACGGTAGTCTACGGTTTCGCTGCCTGGGCTATTGGGTTTTGTGATGGGTTGCAGGTCTGTTAGCTGTTGTTTTCCCGTGGAATGCATTTCATTAATGCAGCGGCTGTGTCGTGGTTCATGGCCGGTAATTGTATAGTGTGAGCGCTGGTGAAATTTCTTATGTAATAATTCTACGTGTGTATAGTAACCAATTTATCGTGCCCGACTACTTCAATCAACAACAAACTGCTTTTAAGGGGTCACGGCGAATTTTCCAATGTATGACAAAAATATCATTTTTTCAACGGGTTCTTTTTTGTAAAGCTCGGCATTCGTAGAATTGATTACAAACACAATTTATACCATTTGTAAACAAATTAGCATGGAAAGGTGAATAATAAAGACACTAACTCATGCACTTTAAAAAAAAAAAAAAGTTTTAAAGTCAGTTTTCTCATATCTCTTTATGTCTGTTTGTTGTGTGTGTAAAATCCTAAAATCTCAGCTAATCAAAAATTAAAAAAAAAAAACGTAAAATTTAAAATGGATACTCCTTAAACATTATTACAGAGACTGGTATATTTAAAAGTAGATTTTAGACAGTTTTTGTTTTTTAAAATTTGATTATTGTCTTATGATGATATATTTTTTTTTTTTGACTTTTCAATAAACCTACATTTTTAAATTCTATGAAAAATGTTTGTAAACTTGTTTTAAGTAAATAAACTACACCTGTACTTCTAAATAAAATTAAAAATCATGAATTTATCATCTATTGTTGAATACGTATGTTTGTTTTTAAAATTTTAGGATTCTAAGTAGATATTTTTTTACACGATGGCGGCTATTGCCATGACAAGCATCATTTGTTTTTACAGTTAAAGCATACACATGTAATAACATGTATCCCTACAAATGACCATTATAAAATAACTGCTCTAACTTTGTAAATTAAAAAAAAAATGGTGAAGTGACCCCTTAAGGTGGTGATTGTTAGCGTTTGCGCCTTCAGCGACTCAAATACACATTTACTCCGTGCGCACATTTCTGGACTGTTCCGGAACTAACTGTTTGTTCACCTGCTTTTCAATTGTAACAATGAGTGACATTTCATTTGATTTTCACTGGCACAAGAACGAAGCAAGTATGGGAAACCCGATTGCAGAGATGTTGAAACATCGACCAAGACAAAGACCAAGTCTGGTATCACGTCCAGATTGAGAATTGTTTTGAACATCTCAGGGTCACATATTTAGCTTTTTAAGAGCACTCCTGGATGGGGACAGACGGAGGGGACTGAACCTGACGGGGATGACCCAGGAAGAAAAACGTCAGAAAGACAAGGACAAAGGGAACACATTGGGACAAAGCCAGGAAAGAGCGGACTGTTTATTAGTATAGGGGCATCAAGCCAGAGAGATGGTGCACTTACCGAGAACTCACCCATGCAAGTAGCGCTAACAAATAAAATCAAAAATATAACCGGGGACTTTAGGAGGCTCGCTGCCAACAGCATATTGGATGTGGTAGACTGTTTCCCCTCTAAGATCACTGTCTTACTGCAGGTGTTACTGTGAACGGTTTAGATCAGTGTTTTCCCAGATTGATAGGACAATAAAGACTATGGTCCATTCCAAAATTCTTGCTTACCTTTAAACATCTGTAGCTTAGTAGCCGATGTAAATTGTTGAAATTTAGCATGCGGCCAGTCAGTAATAATTTCGTTAGAAGAGAAAAAAAATATATATCAATTTGTAAACAAACGTCAAGTTTTTAAAAAATTTTCTTTTGCCATATTTGTTGTTTAAAAAAAAAAATGTCTAACAAAGTGACTAAATAGGGTATGTTATCACAATCGACGTCACTGCCCTTTATGCATTCCCATGTGTGCTCTGTCGTGCGTTCCAACAGCCATTACAAAGTACCTCTGCTGATTCTTTCCATGAGAAGTTGGTTGTAGTCTCGTGTTTCACCCGCAAAAATGGCATAGCTGTTCATCACCAAGCGTCACACCAAAGTCTCGCAATCGTGATAGCGTCAGCTTCCCATTTGCATTCTTCTTCTTCTGTCTGTCTATCAGCCAATGGAGCATAGGCCCTCACCCAATGTTCTATTCTTTGCTATGCAAGTACCTTAATTTATTCTCATCATCTTGTCTTTCCTTTATGGATTTCCAGACCCAGCTGCTGTGATTTCGCGTCAAGTATAATTTATCTTTTATATGATTCCGTGAATGGGGCAGAAGAAAAATATCCTGAGCGAAGGCATGATCATCAAGCTGTTTTGAAGGGGTCTACTGAATTCCATTCTTGGTGTTAGCAGCCACTTTTTTCAAAATCCAGTCTATAGCCAATAAAAATAGTAGAGGCGACAAAAGACGTACCTGTCGCATACCTGTTTTTCATTTCAAATGTATCTATTAGCTTTCCCTCATGACAAACAAAATTACTCAGTATAACAGAAGGAACTGATGAGATGGTAACCCCGGACATCCTAGAGTCAGAAAGATAGTGTAAGTATGATGAGTGCATAGATGTGAACATGGACACATACACAAGGATGAGTGCGTGTAGTATGAGTGCATTTGTGTATAGGATGGATACATAAGACACAGTGTATGTAGGCGGATGGTACGGAATCACGTGTGGACGGAACAGTGGGAATATAGTTGTGCGAAAGGTACAGATGAATGAGTACATGGATTTAAATGTTACTGTATGCATGTATATGTGGGTATGAGTGTGCATGTGTGTATATATATGAGAACGTGTATATTTATATATTTGTGAGTGTATGAATGACAGTGCAATCAAAGAAACCATAAACTGTGTTGCTGTATGTCTGTTCATTAATGAGAACGAATGGAATAAAGGGTGTAAGCAGCAAGAACGTCATCGCACACCATCCACCAAAACATGATACGTCAGTACCGGACAGGTCACATACCAGTAACGGGACATAGCTTAAAAGTGACACGACCAGACGAAATTACAGACAAAGCGACACAACACGCATAAGACATGGAAGAGTGAATATCACTACGTGTGGATGTACTCGTTTTTTTTATGAATGTAAGTACAGGCATTGGTAAACGCATATGAAAGAGTTTGCGTGTGTACGTAATGTCAATTAGGTATGCATATACGGATAAGTATGAAAGGACGTACAAATATGTAGTGTTGTCTGCATGTATGAGTACTCGAGTGCATGTACGCATACACCTAGTTGGGTGCGTCCATATACTCCGGGGATTCATAAACAAAACCATCCCACTCCACAGCATGCATACAACATGCACATGACCGACAGGACTCATAACAAAAATATGACTGACAGCAAATAGGTAATACAAGTGACTCGATAATGACAGGACTAGAACGCATAACCTCCAATACCACCCCATCACTGGAATGATAGCAAAGGTTGGTAACGTGATACACATAGTCCCGGCAAAAAGCCACGCTAGAATCCAGCAAGACGGCAACGACGAGAATTGACTGAATGGCCTCCCGCTCCCCTTCCCCCCACCTTTCCCTAAATCTTTCGGATGCACTATGAGTTTAACCCCCCAACCCATTCCCACAGAGAGCACTTGAGTTCGTTGCCCAACATGCCACAACAATTCTCATCTCCGATCATTTGGATCCCAAAGCGTGAGCTGGACGGTCCGGTTATATGGTATTTACGTACACCGGAGCTTAGCTATCAACACAACCTGATCACATAATAACAAATGACGACTGGACCCGCTTAAGACTCCCCACAAACTCTCACACACATATCCAATACATGACTAACCCGTTCATATTACAGGAAGACAACTATAAGACCACTATGGTCACACGCGGAAAATTTTCACATTTCGGAACTATTCGCATTCAAAAACTGTTTTCAGTACTTTTTGGCAAAATTAAAATACTCAAAATTTTAAAACAATAAATGGTGGCCGAAAGGTCGTTGTGTTTGGAAGCTCGCTCTCCTTCGAGATACGCCTAGCCAGATCAAAGGGAGACAGAACAAACAGGAAACACCAAGAATGAAGAAGGAAGACATGCACCAGTGACAACAGGACGAGCGGTTTGATACGGAGGGAAACATTAAGCCAGAAATGGCACAAACACTAGTATTCAGTCACGAAAGTGACGCAAATAACCCAGACCACAAATATAGGCGGAGACTGTTAGCAGCCTAGGCTAGCTAGCAGGAGTCTGAACGTGGTCGAGCTTTTCTTTTTTTTTTTCTTAAAAGGACTTGGACTTGGACATGACAAACTCGATATTTCATGTCTTTATATGCTGTCTTTATTTAGTTAATAATTTTTTGTAGGATTCCATAGTGCCCCATAAATTTCCAGAAAGATCCCCTGTCAATGCCGTCAAATGCCTTTTCATAGTCTATAAATCCAATGTAAAATGGGGAGTTCATTCAATGATGTGCTCTATTATTATACGGATTGTGGCTATCTGGTCAGTACAGGATCTGTTTGGCCGAAAACCTGCCTGTTTATCTTTTAGCTTGTTATCAATAGCATGTTTTAATCTTTCCAAAACTTAATCCTTATCCATGAAGAGGCATCAATATAATTCCTCCATAGTTTTCACACCCCTGTAGATCATCTTTTTGTTGGCAGTCTCACAAGATATCCTTCTCTCCAGTCTGCTGGTATTTCTTCCGTCTCCTAGGTTTCACTAAATAATGTATGTGGCAATTCCGTTGATGTGTTTATTTTGGCCCTCATAGCTTTTGCTGGGATACCATCTGGACCTGCTACCTTTCCTTCCTTGAGAATATTGATAGCTTTTCTAATTTCCTCTTTAGATGGTATCTCACAATTGATATCCAGTTCCATTTCTAAGGGTTGGATATCTGGAGGAACTTCTGGACCTAGTCTATTTTGAAGTATTTTAAAGAAGAATAGGATAGAAGTAGCCAGAGAAGAATAGAAAACCAACACACAACTAGTGTTTTCAGTCTTTACATGTTGAGGGAAATAAGGAAGGTGGGATCCGAGCACATTTTTCTGTTTTCTTTAGCGTAATCTCATGAATTCCATTTTTTTTAAATTAATCGTCAAAGAACAACGTTATCTCACGAGCTGGGTATCTCTCTACAGAGTGTCTGGTAGACCGTGAGAGCATCGCATGAAACAACAACTCTTATCTCAAAAAACTAATTCACGAAATATAAACAAAACCTGACATTGTGAACTTCAAGAGCGAGAAAAATAACCGCCAACCTGCTGAGACTGACAACAGCCATTTAACGACATCGTCATGAAGACCTCACTTAAAATGACAATAATGGGACAGGTATTGTCTTCTCTATTGTGTGGATATTCCTCTAATATGACATTGTTTTAATTGTACAGTCCACGTAAAGAACATTAGCAAGAAAGCGCAGAACAAAACTTTTTTTTTCTGTTATGTTTTTTTTTTTTTTAATAAAGGCGCATACCCCAGATTTTCTAAAGAATAAGGCAGCATTGACACGGCATGTGTTTATCAATGTCATGCACAGTAAATTAGCAAATAACAAGTTGTAAAAGATATGAGCAGTTTGTATTTGTGCCAGTGTAATTATGGTATCCAAGGGACATCAGTAAACCTAGGGTGACTATATAAATGGGAAAATAAGCGTTGTTATTGCGTTCTTGTTGACCACATATGAACTAATTTGAAGTCCTAAATTATACCAGAACTGAGTGCGAATTTCTTTCTGACTGCCAAACAGCTTGCATTGAATTTTAACATGTATGTGGAGTTTCCACAGTGTTCTTTGTTGGATCAGGACAAGAGTTGTCTCTTGTTTAACATATCCTAGTAATATCGTTCCACCTGCCGGACAAACTGAATGGACACTGCCATCTTCTGGGAGAGTTTTATACCAATGGGTTATTATAGTGAAATATTTAACAGCTACACATTAGATTGCCATTTTATTGTAACTGATACGAATTCACTCAGAGACATAAATCTCGTTACAAGAAGTCGACAAAAACCTGTCATTGAACAAAATGGTGTGACTAAATTGGGTATACGAACTTTGCTTAGCACACATCAAGTCGAATGATAAGGTTGATTTACATACTCGTACATTTGTTGCAAAGAAACATCTTTAGCTTCACGATAACGCTTGAATGTATAACTCTCATTGAGAAATGTCTATCCTCTTCTTTGTGAATTACGCCGGTTACTTACTGTAAACATGCACAGACGTTTTGTATTCATAGGCAAATCCACTTTTACCACGGTGACGAAAATACGTGCATAACAGAATGGCACGTTGTGGTTGTAACTAATGTGTGTGCTTTATCTAACTGGATTTTATATCAGCATTATCCACGCCAATGCATTATTGGTTGCAAGGCAAACTCACATCCAGTATTATAACGTCACTACACAATTATCTGAGAAAAGCATGGTTTTCAACAACTGCTAAAGGTCTACCTCACTGATAAGTTCTTCCGTTGGCACCAATCATTTTTATAGGGTAAGATGTAAGGCAAAGATATAAAACCGAAAGTAGAACTGTATCTTTACTGCACTAAATATAAATTGGAAAGGAAACCCATTGAGGAATTTTTTCTAAAACGCAAACAACAAATTACTGCAAACAAATGTTTAAATGTAGATAGCAATAAAGACATCCAAAAACTGGTTAAACAATACCTTATTAAAACAAATCTAAACTAAAAAGACCAGATTAGGGATTTACTCAGTATAACAGAAGGAACTGATGAGATGGTAACCCCGAACATCCTAGAGTCAGAGAGATAGTGTAAGTATGATGAGGGCATAGATGTGAACATGGACACATACACAAGGATGAGTGCGTGTAGTATGAGTGCATTTGTGTATAGGATGGATACATAAGACACAGTGTATGTAGGTGGATGGTACGGAATCATGTGTGGACGGAACAGTGGGAATATAGTTGTGCGAAAGGTACAGATGAATGAGTACATGGATTTAAATGTATTACTGTATGCATGTAAATGTGTGTATGAGTGTGCATGTGTGTATATATATGAGAGCGTGTATACTAATATATTTGTGAGTGTATGAATGACAGTGCAATCAAAGAAACCATAAACTGTGTTGCTGTATGTCTGTTCATTAATGAGAACAAATGGAATGAAGGGTGTAAGCAGCAAGAACGTCATCAACGCACACAATCCATCAAAACATGATACGTCAGTACCGGACAGGTCACATACCAGTAACGGGACATAACTTAAAAGTGACACGACCAGACGAAGCGACACAAAACACATAAGACATGGAAGAGTGAATATCACTACGTGTGGATGTACTCGTTTTTTTAATGAATGTAAGAACTGGCATTGGTAAACGCATATGAAAGAGTTGGCGTGTGTACGTAATGTCAATTAGGTATGCACACACGTATAAGTATGAAAGGACGTACAAATATGTAATGTTGTCTGCATGTATGAGTACTCGAGTGCATGTACGCATACACCTAGTTGGGTGCGTCCATATACTCCGGGATTCATAAACAAAACCATCCCACTCCACAGCATGCATACAACATGCACACGACCGACAGGACTCATAACAAAATATTACTGACAGCAAATAGGGAATACAAGTGACTCGATAATGACAGGACTAGAACGCATAACCTCCAATACCACCCCATCACTGGGATGATAGCAAAGGTTGGTAACGTGATACACATAGTCCCGGCAAAAAGCCACGCTAGAATCCAGCAAGCCGGCAACGACAGTAATTGACTGAATGGCCTCCCGCTCCCCTTCCCCCCATCTTCCCCTAACTCTTTCGGATGCACTATGAGTTTAACCCCCCAACCCATTCCCACAGAGAGCACTTGAGTTCGTTGCCCAACATGCCACAACAATTCTTATCGCCGATCATTTGGATCTCAAAGCGTGAGCTGGACGGTCCGGCTATATGGTATTTACGTACACCGGAGCTTAGCTATCAACACAACCCGATCACATAATAACAAATGACGACTGGACCCGCTTAAGACTCCACACAAACTCTCACACACATATCCATTACATGACTAACCCGTTCATATTACAGGAAGACAACTATAAGACCACTATGGTCACACGCGAAAATTTTCACATTTCGGAACTATTCACATTCAAAAATTGTTTTCAGTACTTTTTGGCAAAATTAAAATACTCAAAATTTTAAAACAATAAATGGTGGCCGAAAGGTCGTTGTGTTTGGAAGCTCGCTCTCCTTCGAGATACACCTAGCCAGATCAAAGGGAGACAGAACAAACAGGAAACACCAAGAATGAAGAAGGAAGACATGCACCAGTGACATCAGGACGAGCGGTTTGATTCGGATGGAAACATTAAGCCAGAAATGGCACAAACACCAGTATTCAGTCACGAAAGTGACGCAAATAACCCAGACCACAAATATAGGCGGAGACTGTTAGCAGCCTAGGCTAGCTAGCAGCAGTCTGAACGTGGTCGAGCTTTTCTTTTATTTTTTTCTCAAAAGGACTTGGACTGTATCTTTAAGTTTGAATTCGTTCTGTCAGTTATGTTTTTTAAGGTGCACTATGTGTACCTGTCAAAAAATGTGTGATGTACCAATATAAAATAACCTGAAGTGTGGAAATGACAGCAGCACTCCTTCTGTTTTGAGGGACAGTTACAAACACTGTTTGTAAGAAATTCTGTATCAATGAAAAAACGGCAACTATTCAAACAAAGGCAATATTCAAATTCAAAGTGAATGTTAAAAGTGTAAACGGCATGTTTGACTTCGATGAGATAAGACGTAGTGAATGTCAATGTATTTAAAGAGTCAAATTAGCTTTCTAATACCATACATTAGTGCACACACAGGATTGTATCCCCTTTTTTGTGTGTCTTTTTTTCTATCCCTTGATTACTAGAATAAGTCTGACTTTTCATCTTCAGCAATCCGAACCTATGAGATGAATTGCCGCATATATCACCCGCCTTATGTCATCTCTCTGGTTGGCGTTGTCTCTCCAATTTGTGACACCAAGTGTTTTCAGGTCTTTCTGGACATTATCTCTCCATCTACTTCATTGTCTGCCTCGTAGTCTTCGACCATTCAGCTATCTCGTGTATACAGTTTTTACTTCTCTGTCATCTATCATTCACTCAACATGTCCATATTCCTATTCCTTTCCCTTTAAAAAAAATACTTCAAAAGTTTGACCATTTTCAGACTGCTGCTAGCCAGCTGTGGCTGCTAAAAGTCTGCGACTATATTTGTGGTTGGGTTTTTTGCGTCACTTTTGTGACTACAATTCTAGTATTTCTGCCTTCTCTGGGCTTGATGCCTCCTTCCTTCAGGTCAGACCGCTCATTCTCTACCCTTTGTTAGCTGAGTAATTCTTGCCTTTTCGTCTCAGGTGATTCCTCCTTGTTTTTAGATCCCTCTGATTTGGCCAGGCGTATTTCGTAGGAGAGCGAGCTTCTATACATAACGCCCTTTGGACCACCATTTATAGATTTAAATTCTTTTTAAAGTATTTTACTTTGCCAGAAAGTAATGAAAACAGATTTTGGTTTTGGATAGATCCGAAATGTGAAAGTATTTCACTTATGACCATAACGGTCCTATAGTTGTCTTCCTGCAATGAGAACGTGTTAGTCATGTCGTAGATATGTGTGTGAAATGTTAGGTAGAGCCTCACAGTGATTATATTCTTCTTGTTTTAGTGTGATCCGGTTGTGTCGGTTTGGGTTGGTAGCTAGGCCCCAGTGTATATAAATACCATATACAAGGAACAACCAGCTCACGCTTTGAGATCTAAATGTTCGGCGATGAGGTTTGCTGTGGCATGTTGGGTAACGAACTCAAGTGCTTTCTGGAGATGGGGGGAGGGGAGGGGGCTGGGGGGGGGAGGCATTGTACTTATATAGGTAGGGAATGGTGAGGGGAAAGATGGCGGGAAACCATTCAGTCAGTCCTCGTCGTTGCCGTCTTGCTGGATTCTAGCGTGACATTTAGACGGGATTATACATATCATGTTACCAACATTTGCTATCAGCCCACTGATTGGAGGGGTGGGGGGTTTGGTTGGAATTTGTCGTTAGTTGTTTTAGTCATGTTAGTATCGAACCACTAGCCTTCACTATTAGCTGTCAGTCATATTCTTTTGTGAGCTCCACCGGTCATGTTAATGTCGTATGCATGATGTAGAATGAGAAGATGTTGTGAATGAATCCCCGGAATATATGGACGCACAGTTTATGCGTACATATACCTGAGCATTCATACACTCAGACGCCACTACATATTTGCATTTCCTTTTATACTTATGCGTGTATACATACCTATGTGTCTTTCCGTACACATACATTGTCTTTGATATGTGGCTACCAATACCTACATATACACACTTAAATTCATGTAAACGTGTTCATCTACCCGTATGGACACTAACACTTCCATAGCTTGCGTGTTCCTTATTGTGTCACTATTGTCTGTAGCATCGTCTCGTCTTGTCACTTATTTATTTGTGTCCCGTTTCTGGTATGTGAGCTGTCTGTTAATTTCTTATCATGTTCTGGTGGATGATGTGGATGATGGGTAATGATGGGGCTCTTTCTGGCGTACACACTTCATTTCAGTTATTCTCAATCTTTAACAGGTTCGTGCGGTTTCGTACGTATGTGTGCATCAGTTTACCGTATAGTTTCATTTTTTTTTTTTAATTTCTTTTTCTGCCACAAATGGGTAAACAGTTGAACGATGTTGCTGACTTTTAAAATGCAATTGGATAATTTTATATTCTGCTTTCAATCTTTGGTCCGACATTGCTTTTTAAAGTCTTTTGGATGTTAGATATGTGTGAATGTAGGCAAAAACTTCCGATTACCTCAACAAATGTGCTATTGACTATAATGTTCTATTAAATAAGTGTTCATTCGTTAAAATCTCCAGGTAAATAATTGCACGCATAAAAGTGACGAAACATGTTGATAAATTGTGTTTAAAATCATCAGGGGAAACACTTTCAGTAGATACGGTATGTACGCCAACAAGGGAAGCGATTCAATGAACCTATTGATAAAGACCAACTGTAAAGATAGTGTATGTGATAAATAATTCTGACATTCTATGTGCATCCATTCCCTGAAGTCAAACCGCCATCAGTAGGCTGTAACATCTACTTATCGTTCAAGCAAGACACTGGGTCAGTTGTATACATACTAATGCTTGATAAGTACCATCAGAACACGTATTCAGTGCAACTATGGAGCATACCTGTCTACTGTCGTACAATTGCAGGGTAACTTTGCTGTCGGAGCTTGGTGTCCATTTTTGGCAGGTATACACAGATGTACCTAATAATTATAATTGGTAGCCTAGAAACTATATCACTGAGGAAACGCTTTCTGCATCGCTGCCTGGGAAAATGATAATGGTTGACCACTCTTTGATTGTTAGCTGAAACGGATGTGGTCTGTCGTCTTCTGGTCTGTCGTTTTCACACACACAAGTTCATCGAAATGTTTTAATGCTGTATTGCTTATTTACATGTCTTTCTTCTCCATAAAACAATGTGCTTGTATGCGCATAACATGGTTTATTAATAACACACATTTGCTCTGCGAAAGTTTTTCTTTTTTTTTTCTTTTTAAAGGGCTGATTTCAAGACGGGTTGGCGTACCAAATGTAAAAAAAATTTAGTTCGTTCATTCTTTCATGTGGGGAACGTATCCAGGGTGAAATGCCTGGTTACTGAATGAGCCGTTCAGTAGTACACCTCTAGTAAAAAATAATGTTTCTGTTATTAGTCCTAGACTAAGTGAAGAATGAGATGACGATAACTTTTTCAATTTTCACCTATGATTAAATATTAGAATCAGGCATTTCTTCCCCCTCCTCGCCTGTGCACCCCCTCCTGTTGTGTGTGTGCGTGTGCGTGTGTATGTGTGTGTGTGTGTGTGTGTGCATTATCGTATCATGAACGGAAACTGACGTTGTGCAATCTGGTGCAAAAAAATCTATACCCATATAATTGTGTGAGTGTGTTTGATACTTTAAAAAAGACGACATGTAAAAGCGTCAGCAAAATTAATAATTCGTGTAATCAATGTACAGGATAAGTGCATAATTATATTATACATTGTCTTTTATCCCTTGAGTATACATCTTATATTTACACTTTTTACCAGTTGAAAATATACGTTTGAGAAGTTGCAATAATAATCATCTTTTTTTTTTCTATTTTTTGCTGTCATTTCAACATCGTTGACCTCATAGACTCATAACCCACTTGTCATTGGGCTAAAATTGGTTGTCAACTTTCTAATCAGTTTCCTCTGCTGATGTCAGTCATAAGAGATGGACATAACCCTTGCAAGTCGCAGGAATGTCCTGTCAGCGACGTTTCATAAATGGGCCTATCTTCGTCTGCCTTTTCTAATCTTTGCATCTACTGAGTCATGTTGTATTGTTGTTGAGAGGCCAGCAGATCTGTCAACAAATGCATATCATTGCAGATAATCGATTCTTTAAATGCTGTATGCCAAAGTTGCTGATTGTGATCAGTGTTGTATAATATGTAAATCTTGTGTTTTTCCCGCACCCACTATCAGTCAGGACCCTGATGTATTCAATGTTAATTACCTTGAAAATTCAACTCCTGAAGCTCACCATCTGAAGCCGTTCAGGTGAAGCTGTGCCATGTCTCAAATCTTGATTAACGTGTCATCTTCAAGTAAGACGTTTGCTTCAACTTGATGACAGCTAAAACGTATCCTGCTGAAGATGTACTCTGATCGTAAAAGGAATGAACCTCTCGATGACAACCCAGAGATCACTAGCAGCCTGAAGCGACCAGAGTTGCTGAAGTTATTGTTTAAAATGATGCTTCCCACTTGGTCTGATATTAAAGAAGTTGTGAGGAGAGCTAGCGGCAACAAACCTTGGGCAAACTGAAACGGGTCTCTAAAGAATTTATATCGTTCCCTTTTGCCTCTCCGTCTCTTCTTGCAGAAACGCTCGGCGCGACAGAGGGCACTGGGTCTGTTTCTCAGGTGAAGCCAGACCTCGCAGAGCATCACCCGTTCGCTGCCCTTAGCCGCTTTAAACCGTTGTCTAAGTGCATTCTTGTCAGCTCAGCACTTTTCAATGTCTCTCTGCCTCCTGCTTTTCCCTTGCGTGGGAGCCCGGCTGCGCCTTTTCGACTGTCCTAAGCTCGCGGGCACTGTATGTGCAAATTATGTCACTAAATCATGTTAGCTTGTCACCTAGCGATTTTTTCTTTAATTCACCAATAATTATCTCATTCACATTACCTTCCAGCTTGACATCGTATCGCTGGCGGCTGGAAATTTGATCTTAGCCCACACTTTGTCAGAAATCTACAAGAGTGCGCCTCTGTTATAAAAGTATTGAGCCTCTCTGGGCGAGTGGTGAACACCATGTCCGTCGTTCCCTGAAGATTCATTAACTACAGGAGTAGCTATGTTCTGACGGTTACTACGTGGCGCATCCTGACATTTGATTTTACCTGCGTGCGTTCTGAGATCATGCTCCCCAGTGAAGCTTTACCAACATGTGCATGTCCAGCCAGGTCGTTGGGCAGAAATCGCTATCACTGGAATCAGTCGAGTAGGGTCCTTCATTCACATCGCCTGCCCTTTATATTTTTGAGGACCCTGGGGGCA
>CAJHNH020005641.1:0-18965 GCA_905116865.2 Candidula unifasciata
GTTGGCGACAGAAAAATAGATAAGATAAAAGTGAAAAACAAATTTTTCGAAGAATTGTTCCTAACAACTTGTTTGTGTCCTACCACTAAACATTGAGTCCCAGACAATTATTTTACACATGAATAGACACGCTATATGCAGAGTAGGTAAACTGAATGTCTGATTTGGCATTTTGGTACAATCTGGGGGCAACAATTGCGATAACATAAAAATGACCACAAGTGACAATTTTGCAGAATTTATGCCTTTCGCGTTTGGCCAAAATCATATTTGCAAAAAAGTTGCCAATTTAGTCTCAGTCTATCATTTCACACTTGACGAGATACTCTAGATGAGAAATTGGACACTTTGGAGCTCATAGGTGACAGAAAAATAGATAAGATAAAAGTGAAAAACAAATTTTACGAAAAAATGTTCCTAACAACTTGTTTGTGTCCTACCACTAAACAGTGAGTCCCAGACAATTATTTTACACATGAATAGACACGCTAGATGAAGAGTAGGTAAACTGGATGTCTGATTTGGCATTTTGGTAAAATCTGGGGGCAACAATTGAGATAACATAAAAATGACCACAAGTGACAATTTTGCAGAATTTATGCCTTACGCGATTGGCCAAAATCATATTTTCCAAAAAGTTGCCAATTTAGTCTCAGTCTATCATTTCACACTTGACGAGATACTCTAGATGATAAATTGGACACTTTGGAGCTCGTTGGTGACAGAAAAATAGATAAGATAAAAGTGAAAAACAAATTTTACGAAGAATTGTTCCTAACAACTTGTTTGTGTCCTACCACTAAACAGTGAGTCCCAGACAATTATTCTACACATGAATAGACACGCTAGATGCAGAATAGTTAAACTGGATGTCTGATTTGGCATTTTGGTACAATCTGGGGGCAACAATTGAGATAACATAAAAATGACCACATGTGACATTTTTCCAGAATTTATGCCTTTCGCGTTTGATCAAAATAATATTTGCAAAAAAGTTGGCAATTTAGTCTCAGTCTATCATTTCACACTTGACGAGATACTCTAGATGATAAATTAGACACTTTGGAGCTCGTTGGCGACAGAAAAATAGATAAGATAAAAGTGAAAAACAAATTTTTCGAAGAAATGTTCCTAACAGCTTGTTTGTGTCCTACCACTAAACAGTGAGTCCCAGACAATTATTTTACACATGAATAGACACGCTAGATGCAGAGTAGTTAAACTGGATGTCTGATTTGGCATTTTTTTACAATCAGGGGGCAACAATTGAGATAACATAAAAGTGACCACAAGTGACAATTTTGCAGAATTTATGCCTTTCGCGTTTGGCCAAAATCATATTTGCAAAAAAGTTGCCAATTTAGTCTCAGTCTATCATTTCACACTTGACGAGATACTCTAGATGATAAATTGGACACTTTGGAGCTCGTTGGTGACAGAAAAATAGATAAGATAAAAGTGAAAAACAAATTTTTACGAAGAAATGTTCCTAACAACTTGTTTGTGTCCTACCACTAAACATTGAGTCCCAGACAATTATTTTACACATGAATAGACACGCTAGATGCAGAGTAGGTAAACTGGATGTCTGATTTGGCATTTTGGTACAATCTGGGGGCAACAATTGAGATAACATAAAAATGACCACAAGTGACAATTTTGCAGAATTTATGCCTTTCGCGTTTGGCCAAAAAAATATTTGCAAAAAAGTTGCCAATTTAGTCTCAGTCTATCATTTCACACTTGACGAGATACTCTAGATGATAAATTGGACACTTTGGAGCTCGTTGGTGACAGAAAAATAGATAAGATAAAAGTGAAAAACAAATTTTACGAAGAAATGTTCCTAACAACTTGTTTGTGTCCTACCACTAAACAGTGAGTCCCAGACAATTATTTTACACATGAATAGACACGCTAGATGCAGAGTAGGTAAACTGGATGTCTGATTTGGCATTTTGGTACAATCTGGGGGCAACAATTGAGATAACATAAAAATGACCACAAGTGACAATTTTGCAGAATTTATGCCTTTCGCGTTTGGCCAAAATCATATTTGCAAAAAAGTTGCCAATTTAGTCTCAGTCTATCATTTCACACTTGACGAGATACTCTAGATGAGAAATTGGACACTTTGGAGCTCGTTGGTGACAGAAAAATAGATAAGATAAAAGTGAAAAACAAATTTTACGAAGAAATGTTCCTAACAACTTGTTTGTGTCCTACCACTAAACAGTGAGTCCCAGACAATTATTTTACACATGAATAGACACGCTAGATGCAGAGTAGGTAAACTGGATGTCTGATTTGGCATTTTGGTACAATCTGGGGGCAACAATTGAGATAACATAAAAATGACCACAAGTGACAATTTTGCAGAATTTATGCCTTTCGCGTTTGGCCAAAATAATATTTGCAAAAAAGTTGCCAATTTAGTCTCAGTCTATCATTTCACACTTTACGAGATACTCTAGATGATAAATTGGACACTTTGGAGCTCGTTGGTGACAGAAAAATAGATAAGATAAAAGTGAAAAACAAATTTTACGAAGAAATGTTCCTAACAACTTGTTTGTGTCCTACCACTAAACAGTGAGTCCCAGACAATTATTTTACACATGAATAGACACGCTAGATGCAGAGTAGTTAAACTGGATGTCTGATTTGGCATTTTGGTACAATCTGGGGGCAACAATTGAGATAACATAAAAATGACCACAAGTGACAATTTTGCAGAATTTATGCCTTTCGCGTTTGGCCAAAATCATATTTGCAAAAAAAGTTGCCAATTTAGTCTCAGTCTATCATTTCACACTTGACGAGATACTCTAGATGATAAATTGGACACTTTGGAGCTCGTTGGTGACAGAAAAAATAGATAAGATAAAAGTGAAAAAACAAATTTTACGAAGAAATGTTCCTAACAACTTGTTTGTGTCCTACCACTAAAAAGTGAGTCCCAGACAATTATTTTACACATGAATAGACACGCTAGATGCAGAGTAGGTAAACTGGATGTCTGATTTGGCATTTTGGTACAATCTGGGGGCAACAATTGAGATAACATAAAAATGACCACAAGTGACAATTTTGCAGAATTTATGCCTTTCGCGTTTGGCCAAAATCATATTTGCCAAAAAGTTGCCAATTTAGTCTCAGTCTATCATTTCACACTTGACGAGATACTCTAGATGATAAATTGGACACTTTGGAGCTCGTTGGTGACAGAAAAATAGATAAGATAAAAGTGAAAAACAAATTTTACGAAGAAATGTTCCTAACAACTTGTTTGTGTCCTACCACTAAACATTGAGTCCCAGACAATTATTTTACACATGAATAGACACGCTAGATGCAGAGTAGGTAAACTGGATGTCTGATTTGGCATTTTGGTACAATCTGGGGGCAACAATTGAGATAACATAAAAATGACCACAAGTGACAATTTTGCAGAATTTATGCCTTTCGCGTTTGGCCAAAATCATATTTGCAAAAAAGTTGCCAATTTAGTCTCAGTCTATCATTTCACACTTGACGAGATACTCTAGATGATAAATTGGACACTTTGGAGCTCGTTGGTGACAGAAAAATAGATAAGATAAAAGTGAAAAAAACAAATTTTACGAAGAAATGTTCCTAACAACTTGTTTGTGTCCTACCACTAAACAGTGAGTCCCAGACAATTATTTTACACATGAATAGACACGCTAGATGCAGAGTAGTTAAACTGGATGTCTGATTTGGCATTTTGGTACAATCTGGGGGCAACAATTGAGATAACATAAAAATGACCACAAGTGACATTTTTCCAGAATTTATGCCTTTCGCGTTTGGCCAAAATCATATTTGCAAAAAAGTTGCCAATTTAGTCTCAGTCTATCATTTCACACTTGACGAGATACTCTAGATGATAAATTGGACACTTTGGAGCTCGTTGGTGACAGAAAAATAGATAAGATAAAAGTGAAAAACAAATTTTTCGAAGAAATGTTCCTAACAACTTGTTTGTGTCCTACCACTAAACAGTGAGTCCCAGACAATTATTTTACACATGAATAGACACGCTAGATGCAGAGTAGTTAAACTGGATGTCTGATTTGGCATTTTGGTACAATCTGGGGGCAACAATTGAGATAACATAAAAGTGACCACAAGTGACAATTTTGCAGAATTTATGCCTTTCGCGTTTGGCCAAAATCATATTTGCAAAAAAAGTTGCCAATTTAGTCTCAGTCTATCATTTCACACTTGACGAGATACTCTAGATGATAAATTGGACACTTTGGAGCTCGTTGGTGACATAAAAATAAATAAGATAAAAGTGAAAAACAAATTTTTCGAAGAAATGTTCCTAACAGCTTGTTTGTGTCCAACCACTAAACATTGAGTCCCAGACAATTATTTTACACACGAATAGACACGCTAAATGCAGAGTAGGTAAAATATATGTCTGATTTGGCATTTTGGTACAATCTGGGGGCAACAATTGAGATAACATAAAAATGACCACAAGTGACAATTTTGCAGAATTTATGCCTTTCACGTTTGGCCAAAAAAATATTTGCAAAAAAGTTGCCAATTTAGTCTCAGTCTATCATTTCACACTTGACGAGATACTCTAGATGATAAATTGGACACTTTGGAGCTCGTTGGTGACAGAAAAATAGATAAGATAAAAGTGAAAAACAAATTTTACGAAGAAATGTTCCTAACAACTTGTTTGTGTCCTACCACTAAACAGTGAGTCCCAGACAATTATTTTACACATGAATAGACACGCTAGATGCAGAGTAGGTAAACTGGATGTCTGATTTGGCATTTTGGTACAATCTGGGGGCAACAATTGAGATAACATAAAAATGACCACAAGTGACAATTTTGCAGAATTTATGCCTTTCGCGTTTGGCCAAAATCATATTTGCAAAAAAGTTGCCAATTTAGTCTCAGTCTATCATTTCACACTTGACGAGATACTCTAGATGATAAATTGGACACTTTGGAGCTCGTTGGTGACAGAAAAAATAGATAAGATAAAAGTGAAAAACAAATTTTACGAAGAAATGTTCCTAACAACTTGTTTGTGTCCTACCACTAAACAGTGAGTCCCAGACAATTATTTTACACATGAATAGACACGCTAGATGCAGAGTAGTTAAACTGGATGTCTGATTTGGCATTTTGGTACAATCTGGGGGCAACAATTGAGATAACATAAAAATGACCACAAGTGACAATTTTGCAGAATTTATGCCTTTCGCGTTTGGCCAAAATCATATTTGCAAAAAAGTTGCCAATTTAGTCTCAGTCTATCATTTCACACTTGACGAGATACTCTAGATGATAAATTGGACACTTTGGAGCTCGTTGGTGACAGAAAAATAGATAAGATAAAAGTGAAAAACAAATTTTACGAAGAAATGTTCCTAACAACTTGTTTGTGTCCTACCACTAAACAGTGAGTCCCAGACAATTATTTTACACATGAATAGACACGCTAGATGCAGAGTAGGTAAACTGGATGTCTGATTTGGCATTTTGGTACAATCTGGGGGCAACAATTGAGATAACATAAAAATGACCACAAGTGACAATTTTGCAGAATTTATGCCTTTCGCGTTTGGCCAAAATCATATTTGCAAAAAAAGTTGCCAATTTAGTCTCAGTCTATCATTTCACACTTGACGAGATACTCTAGATGATAAATTGGACACTTTGGAGCTCGTTGGTGACAGAAAAATAGATAAGATAAAAGTGAAAAACAAATTTTTCGAAGAAATGTTCCTAACAACTTGTTTGTGTCCTACCACTAAACAGTGAGTCCCAGACAATTATTTTACACACATGAATAGACACGCTAGATGCAGAGTAGTTAAACTGGATGTCTGATTTGGCATTTTGGTACAATCTGGGGGCAACAATTGAGATAACATAAAATGACCACAAGTGACAATTTTGCAGAATTTATGCCTTTCTCTAGATGATAAATTGGACACTTTTGGAGTTCGTTGGCGACCAAAAATAATCATATTTGCAAAAAAGTTGCCAATTTAGTCTCAGTCTATCATTTCACACTTGACGAGATACTCTAGATGATAAATTGGACACTTTGGAGCTCGTTGGTGACAGAAAAATAGATAAGATAAAAGTGAAAAACAAATTTTACGAAAAATTGTTCCTAACAACTTGTTTGTGTCCTACCACTAAACAGTGAGTCCCAGACAATTATTTTACACATGAATAGACACGCTAGATGCAGAGTAGTTAAACTGGATGTCTGATTTGGCATTTTGGTACAATCTGGGGGCAACAATTGAGATAACATAAAAATGACCACAAGTGACAATTTTGCAGAATTTATGCCTTTCGCGTTTGGCCAAAATCATATTTTGCAAAAAAGTTGCCAATTTAGTCTCAGTCTATCATTTCACACTTGACGAGATACTCTAGATGATAAATTGGACACTTTGGAGCTCGTTGGTGACAGAAAAAAATAGATAAGATAAAAGTGAAAAACAAATTTTACGAAGAAATGTTCCTAACAACTTGTTTGTGTCCTACCACTAAACAGTGAGTCCCAGACAATTATTTTACACATGAATAGACACGCTAGATGCAGAGTAGTTAAACTGGATGTCTGATTTGGCATTTTGGTACAATCTGGGGGCAACAATTGAGATAACATAAAAATGACCACAAGTGACAATTTTGCAGAATTTATGCCTTTCGCGTTTTGGCCAAAATCATATTTGCAAAAAAGTTGCCAATTTAGTCTCAGTCTATCATTTCACACTTGACGAGATACTCTAGATGATAAATTGGACACTTTGGAGCTCGTTGGTGACAGAAAAATAGATAAGATAAAAGTGAAAAACAAATTTTACGAAGAAATGTTCCTAACAACTTGTTTGTGTCCTACCACTAAACAGTGAGTCCCAGACAATTATTTTACACATGAATAGACACGCTAGATGCAGAGTAGGTAAACTGGATGTCTGATTTGGCATTTTGGTACAATCTGGGGGCAACAATTGAGATAACATAAAAATGACCACAAGTGACAATTTTGCAGAATTTATGCCTTTCGCGTTTGGCCAAAATCATATTTGCAAAAAAGTTGCCAATTTAGTCTCAGTCTATCATTTCACACTTGACGAGATACTCTAGATGATAAATTGGACACTTTGGAGCTCGTTGGTGACAGAAAAATAGATAAGATAAAAGTGAAAAACAAATTTTTACGAAGAAATGTTCCTAACAACTTGTTTGTGTCCTACCACTAAACAGTGAGTCCCAGACAATTATTTTACACATGAATAGACACGCTAGATGCAGAGTAGGTAAACTGGATGTCTGATTTGGCATTTTGGTACAATCTGGGGGCAACAATTGAGATAACATAAAAATGACCACAAGTGACAATTTTGCAGAATTTATGCCTTTCGCGTTTGGCCAAAATCATATTTGCAAAAAAGTTGCCAATTTAGTCTCAGTCTATCATTTCACACTTGACGAGATACTCTAGATGATAAATTGGACACTTTGGAGCTCGTTGGTGACAGAAAAATAGATAAGATAAAAGTGAAAAACAAATTTTACGAAGAATTGTTCCTAACAACTTGTTTGTGTCCTACCACTAAACAGTGAGTCCCAGACAATTATTCTACACATGAATAGACACGCTAGATGCAGAATAGTTAAACTGGATGTCTGATTTGGCATTTTGGTACAATCTGGGAGCAACAATTGAGATAACATAAAAATGACCACAAGTGACATTTTTCCAGAATTTATGCCTTTCGCGTTTGATCAAAATAATATTTGCAAAAAAGTTGGCAATTTAGTCTCAGTCTATCATTTCACACTTGACGAGATACTCTAGATGATAAATTAGACACTTTGGAGCTCGTTGGCGACAGAAAAATAGATAAGATAAAAGTGAAAAACAAATTTTTCGAAGAAATGTTCCTAACAGCTTGTTTGTGTCCTACCACTAAACAGTGAGTCCCAGACAATTATTTTACACATGAATATACACGCTAGATGCAGAGTAGTTAAACTGGATGTCTGATTTGGCATTTTTTTACAATCAGGGGGCAACAATTGAGATAACATAAAAGTGACCACAAGTGACAATTTTGCAGAATTTATGCCTTTCGCGTTTGGCCAAAATCATATTTGCAAAAAAAGTTGCCAATTTAGTCTCAGTCTATCATTTCACACTTGACGAGATACTCTAGATGAGAAATTGGACACTTTGGAGCTCGTTGGTGACATAAAAATAAATAAGATAAAAGTGAAAAACAAATTTTTCGAAGAAATGTTCCTAACAGCTTGTTTCAACAATTGAGATAACATAAAAATGACCACAAGTGACAATTTTGCAGAATTTATGCCTTTCGCGTTTGGCCAAAATCATATTTGCAAAAAAGTTGCCAATTTAGTCTCAGTCTATCATTTCACACTTGACGAGATACTCTAGATGATAAATTGGACACTTTGGAGCTCGTTGGTGACAGAAAAATAGATAAGATAAAAGTGAAAAACAAATTTTACGAAGAAACGTCCCTAACAACTTGTTTGTGTCCTACCACTAAACATTAGGTCCCAGACAATTATTTTACACATGAATAGACACGCTAAATGCAGAGTAGGTAAACTGAATGTCTGATTTGGCATTTTGGTAAAATCTGGGTGCAACAATTGAGATAACATAAAAATGACCACATGTGACATTTTTACTTGACGAGATACTCTAGATGAGAAATTGGACACTTTGGAGCTCGTGGTGACATAAAAATAAATAAGATAAAAGTGAAAAAACAAAATTTTACGAAGAATTGTTCCTAACAACTTGTTTGTGTCCTACCACTAAACAGTGAGTCCCAGACAATTATTCTACACATGAATAGACACGCTAGATGGTTGTGTCCTACCACTAAACAGTGAGTCCCAGACAATTATTTTACACATGAATAGACACGCTAGATGCAGAGTAGTTAAACTGGATGTCTGATTTGGCATTTTGGTACAATCTGGGGGCAACAATTGAGATAACATAAAAATGACCACAAGTGACAATTTTGCAGAATTTATGCCTTTCGCGTTTGGCCAAAATCATATTTGCAAAAAAAGTTGCCAATTTAGTCTCAGTCTATCATTTCACACTTGACGAGATACTCTAGATGATAAATTGGACACTTTGGAGCTCGTTGGTGACAGAAAAATAGATAAGATAAAAAGTGAAAAAACAAATTTTACGAAAGAAATTGTCCTAACAACTTGTTTGTGTCCTACCACTAAACAGTGAGTCCCAGACAATTATTTTACACATGAATAGACACGCTAGATGCAGAGTAGGTAAACTGGATGTCTGATTTGGCATTTTGGTACAATCTGGGGGGCAACAATTGAGATAACATAAAAATGACCACAAGTGACAATTTTTCCAGAATTTATGCCTTTCGCGTTTGGCCAAAATCATATTTGCAAAAAGTTGCCAATTTAGTCTCAGTCTATCATTTCACACTTGACGAGATACTCTAGATGATAAATTGGACACTTTGGAGCTCGTTGGTGACAGAAAAATAGATAAGATAAAAGTGAAAAACAAATTTTACGAAACCATGTTCCTAACAACTTGTTAGTGTCCTACCACTAAACAGTGAGTCCCAGACAATTATTTTACACACGAATAGACACGCTAGATCCAGAGTAGTTAAACTGGATGTTTGATTTGCCATTTTTATACAATCTGTGGGCAACAATTGAGATAACATAAAAATGACCACAAGTGACAATTTTGCAGAATTTATGCCTTACGCGTTTGGCCAAAATCATATTTGCAAAAAAGTTGCCAATTTAGTCTCAGTCTATCATTTCACACTTGACGAGATACTCTAGATGATAAATTGGACACTTTGGAGCTCGTTGGTGACAGAAAAATAGATAAGATAAAAGTGAAAAACAAATTTTACGAAGAAATGTTCCTAACAACTTGTTTGTGTCCTACCACTAAACAGTGAGTCCCAGACAATTATTTTACACATGAATAGACACGCTAGATGCAGAGTAGTTAAACTGGATGTCTGATTTGGCATTTTAGTACAATCTGGGTTCAACAATTGAGATAACATAAAAATGACCACAAGTGACATTTTTCAAGAATTTATGCCTTTCGCGTTTGGCCAAAATAATATTTGCAAAAAAAATTGCCAATTTAGTCTCAGTCTATCATTTCACACTTGACGAGATACTCTAGATGAGAAATTGGACACTTTGGAGCTCGTTGGTGACAGAAAAATAGATAAGATAAAAGTGAAAAACAAATTTTACGCAGAAATGTTCCTAACAACTTGTTTGTGTCCTACCACTAAACAGTGAGTCCCAGACAATTATTTTACACATGAATTGACACGCTAGATGCAGAGTAGTTAAAACTGAATGTCTGATTTGGCATTTTGGTACAATCTGGGGGGCAACAATTGAGATAACATAAAAATGACCACAAGTGACAATTTTTGCAGAATTTATGCCTTTCGCGTTTGGCCAAAAAATCATATTTGCAAAAAAGTTGCCAATTTAGTCTCAGTCTATCATTTCACACTTGACGAGATACTCTAGATGAGAAATTGGACACACTTTGGAGCTCGTTGGTGACAGAAAAATAGATAAGATAAAAGTGAAAAACAAATTTTACGAAGAAATGTTCCTAACAACTTGTTTGTGTCCTACCACTAAACATTGAGTCCCAGACAATTATTTTACACATGAATAGACACGCTAGATGCAGAGTAGTTAAACTGGATGTCTGATTTGGCATTTTGGTACAATCTGGGGGCAACAATTGAGATAACATAAAAATGACCACAAGTGACATTTTGCAGAATTTATGCCTTTCGCGTTTGGCCAAAATCATATTTGCAAAAAAGTTGCCAATTTAGTCTCAGTCTATCATTTCACACTTGACGAGATACTCTAGATGATAAATTGGACACTTTGGAGCTCGTTGGTGACAGAAAAATAGATAAGATAAAAGTGAAAAACAAATTTTACGAAGAAATGTTCCTAACAACTTGTTTGTGTCCTACCACTAAACAGTGAGTCCCAGACAATTATTTTACACATGAATAGACACGCTAGATGCAGAGTAGTTAAACTGGATGTCTGATTTGGCATTTTGGTACAATCTGGGGGCAACAATTGAGATAACATAAAAATGACCACAAGTGACATTTTTCCAGAATTTATGCCTTTCGCGTTTGGCCAAAATCATATTTTCAAAAAAAAAGTTGCCAATTTAGTCTCAGTCTATCATTTCACACTTGACGAGATACTCTAGATGAGAAATTGGACACTTTGGAGCTCGTTGGTGACAGAAAAATAGATAAGATAAAAGTGAAAAAACAAATTTTACGAAGAAATGTTCCTAACAACTTGTTTGTGTCCTACCACTAAACAGTGAGTCCCAGACAATTATTTTACACATGAATAGACACGCTAGATGCAGAGTAGTTAAACTGGATGTCTGATTTGGCATTTTGGTACAATCTGGGGGCAACAATTGAGATAACATAAAAATGACCACAAGTGACAATTTTTGCAGAATTTATGCCTTTCGCGTTTGGCCAAAATCATATTTGCAAAAAAGTTGCCAATTTAGTCTCAGTCTATCATTTCACACTTGACGAGATACTCTAGATGATAAATTGGACACTTTGGAGCTCGTTGGTGACAGAAAAATAGATAAGATAAAAGTGAAAAACAAATTTTACGAAGAAATGTTCCTAACAACTTGTTTGTGTCCTACCACTAAACAGTGAGTCCCAGACAATTATTTTACACATGAATAGACACGCTAGATGCAGAGTAGGTAAACTGGATGTCTGATTTGGCATTTTGGTACAATCTGGGGGCAACAATTGAGATAACATAAAAATGACCACAAGTGACAATTTTGCAGAATTTATGCCTTTCGCGTTTGGCCAAAATCATATTTTGCAAAAAAGTTGCCAATTTAGTCTCAGTCTATCATTTCACACTTGACGAGATACTCTAGATGATAAATTGGACACTTTGGAGCTCGTTGGTGACAGAAAAATAGATAAGATAAAAGTGAAAAACAAATTTTACGAAGAAATTGTCCTAACAACTTGTTTGTGTCCTACCACTAAACAGTGAGTCCCAGACAATTATTTTACACATGAATAGACACGCTAGATGCAGAGTAGGTAAACTGGATGTCTGATTTGGCATTTTGGTACAATCTGGGGGCAACAATTGAGATAACATAAAAATGACCACAAGTGACATTTTTCCAGAATTTATGCCTTTCGCGTTTGGCCAAAATCATATTTTCCAAAAAGTTGCCAATTTAGTCTCAGTCTATCATTTCACACTTGACGAGATACTCTAGATGATAAATTGGACACTTTGGAGCTCGTTGGTGACAGAAAAATAGATAAGATAAAAGTGAAAAACAAATTTTACGAAGAAATGTTCCTAACAACTTGTTTGTGTCCTACCACTAAACAGTGAGTCCCAGACAATTATTTTACACATGAATAGACACGCTAGATGCAGAGTAGTTAAACTGGATGTCTGATTTGGCATTTTGGTACAATCTGGGGGGGCAACAATTGAGATAACATAAAAATGACCACAAGTGACACATTTTTGCAGAATTTATGCCCTTTCGCGTTTGGCCAAAATCAATATTTGCAAAAAAGTTGCCAATTTAGTCTCAGTCTATCATTTCACACTTGACGAGATACTCTAGATGATAAATTGGACACTTTGGAGCTCGTTGGTGACAGAAAAATAGATAAGATAAAAGTGAAAAACAAATTTTACGAAGAAATGTTCCTAACAACTTGTTTGTGTCCTACCACTAAACAGTGAGTCCCAGACAATTATTTTACACATGAATAGACACGCTAGATGCAGAGTAGTTAAACTGGATGTCTGATTTGGCATTTTTGTACAATCTGGGGCAACAATTGAGATAACATAAAAATGACCACAAGTGACAATTTTGCAGAATTTATGCCTTTTCGCGTTTGGCCAAAATAATATTTGCAAAAAAGTTGCCAATTTAGTCTCAGTCTATCATTTCACACTTGACGAGATACTCTAGATGATAAATTGGGACACTTTGGAGCTCGTTGGTGACAGAAAAATAGATAAGATAAAAGTGAAAAAACAAATTTTACGAAGAAATGTTCCTAACAACTTGTTTGTGTCCTACCACTAAACAGTGAGTCCCAGACAATTATTTTACACATGAATAGACACGCTAGATGCAGAGTAGGTAAACTGGATGTCTGATTTGGCATTTTTGTACAATCTGGGGGCAACAATTGAGATAACATAAAAATGACCACAAGTGACAATTTTGCAGAATTTATGCCTTTCGCGTTTGGCCAAAATAATATTTGCAAAAAAAAAAGTTGCCAATTTAGTCTCAGTCTATCATTTCACACTTGACGAGATACTCTAGATGATAAATTGGACACTTTGGAGCTCGTGTGAACAGATAAAATAGGATCTAAAGATTAAAAGTAGAAAAACACATCTTACGGAGTAAAAGAAATTGTTTGCCCTAATAACTTGTTGTGTCCTACGTCGAGGTCTAAAGATTGCAGTCCCAGATCATATTAATTGTACACTTTAAATGAATACGACTAGCGGCTGTTAGATAGGGCTAGGAGTAGGTTTAACTGAAAGGTCTGATTTGGCAGCTACTTTGCGTACAATGCTGGAGCGGCATAGCAAGTGCAAGGATAAAATTTACAAATGACCTAAATGTGACAATTTTGGCCGAATGTTATGCCCTGCGCGTCTTAGTGCCAATAATATTTGGCGCAAAGATAGCAACAAATTTAGTACTCAGTCTATCATTTCACACTTGGACGAGATACTCTAGATGATAATTGGATACGTTGGAGCCTCGCTGTCTTATTGGCGACCCCGCCCCATGAAAGATCGAAAGTAGAAAATACAAATTTTACGAAGATTGTTCCTAACAAAAACTTGCTGTCGTGTATTACCATTAAACATTGAGTCGTCCAGACAATATAGTTTTTACCTACATGAATGAGACACGCGAAGCTGCAGAGAAGTGTAAATTCTGCAATCTTGGTCAATTAGGCATTTGTAACAATCGGAGGAGGCCACACAATGAGCCTGAATACATAAAATGACCCACATAGTGCATCATTTTTGCCCAGAATTTTATAGCTCCTCGCGATTCTGCCAAATCATTATTTTCTAAAAGTTGCAATTTGCATCTCAGTCTAGCATATTCCCACACTTGACGACAAGATACTATAGATCAGAAATTGGAACTGGGGAGTCTACGTGCAGCTGACAAGAACAATAGAATAAGTATAGAAAGTGAAAATTCAAATTTTACGTAAGATATGTTCCTGAACAGATGTTGTTGTGGTCCTACCACTAACGGGTGAGTCTGCCAGACAATTATTTTACACATGAATAGACACGCTAGAAGATGCTAGAGTAGTTAAACTTGATGTCTGATATATGAGCATTTTTTGTCGTACATCTGGGGGTTATCTTTTGACAACAATTGAAGATAACATAAAAATGTACGCACAAGTGAGCATTTTTTGACTAGAATTTATGCGTTTCGCGTTATGGCCTAAAATAATATTTTCCAAAAAAGTTAGCCAATCTTAGATACATGGCAGTCTATCATTTCACACTGACGAAGAATACTCTAGTATTGATTAATGTGGACATTTGGACGCTCAGTTGATGATCATGAAAAAATAAGATCAGCGATAAAGTGAAACACAAATTATTTACGTAAGAATTGTTAATCTCTAACATTGTTTGTGTAGCTATCTCACTAGATACAGTGAGTCCTCAAGATATCAATTATTGTGAGTAAACAAATGAATAGAGACACGCTAGATAGCCAGAAGTAAGAGCTAAAAGCTGCAATGCCTACTCGATTATGGGGCATTTAATTGTACATCTGGAACAGGCAACAATTGCAACAGATTAACATAAAAATGACAACCACAACTGTGACAATTGTCGCACAATTTATGCGCTTGCTAGCGTTATTACCAAATATAATATTTGCAAAATAAGTTTACGCCAATTTAGTCTCTTAGTCTATCATTTCACACTTAGAGCGAGGTATATCTGCTAGATGAAGAATTAGAAGGACACTTTGTGTAGCTCGCTATGTCGTTGAGCAGAAAGAGATTAGAATAATGAATAAAAAGTGTAAATAACAAATTTCACGAAGAAATGTGTTACTCAAGCAAACGGTTTTTTCTATGTAGTAGCTACAGTCTACAACATTGAGTTCCCAGAACTAATTATTTTACAACATGAATATGACTACTGCTAGATGGGCCCAGAGTATTGTTAATGACTGGATGTCTGATCTGGCTTAGGCATTGTAGCAATCTTGGGGGCAACAATTGAGTATAACATATAAATGATCGGCAGCTTAGATGACAATTTTGCAGAATTTATGCCTTACGCGTTTGGCCCAAAATCATAATTTGCTATAAAAGTTGCTCAATTTAGTCTGGCAGTCTAATCATTAATCAGCACTTGACAGAGATACTACAGTATCAGCGATAAGTTGGCATCTTTTGGAGTCTCGTTAAGTGTGACAGAAAAATAGATAAGATTCAAAGTGAAAAACAAATTTTAGCGAGAGAATTAGTTACCTAAAAAAAACAACTTGTTTGTGTCCTACCCACTAAACTAGTCGCAGTTCCTCCAGGACAATTATTTTACAGCACTGAATCAGACACGCTAGGATGCAGAGTAAAGAGTTAAAGCTGGCAATGTCATATTTGGCATTTTGGGTACAATCTGAGTACCGCAACACATTGAGGATAACATAATAAATAGACCACAAGTAGACTAATTTTGGCAGAATTTGATGCCTTACGCGTTCAGTATACTAGATCATCGATATATTTGGGCAAAAAGTTGGCCAAATTTGAGTCTCTAGCCCTTTATCATATTCAACTTGAACAGAGATAATCTCTAGATGATAATGTGGACTACTTGAGGCTCGTTGGTGCAGGAAAAATGAGATAAGATAAAAGTGAATAACGGCATTTTTAATTGAGATTGTTCCTAACAACTTGTTGTGTACGTCGCTACGACTAAACAGTGGATCTAATACAATTATTTGAACACATGCAATAGACACGGGCGCTAGATGTATAATGAGTAGTTAACTCGTCATGTCTGATTTAAGCATTTTGATACAATCTAAGGGGCTAAGCTCAGTTAGGAAGAACTGATAAAAATGACAACAAGACACACTTAAACGCTAGGAATTTATGCCTTTGCAGTTGGCCAAAATAATATTTGGCTATTGAGTTGCCTAATTTAGTCTCGGGGGGGGGGGGGGGGGGGGTCTTAAATCATTTCATTCACTTACGAGATACTCTAAATGATGTAAGTGGACATTTGAGGTTCGCCTCGGCACCTCGTTGGTGACAGAACTGAATGATAGGATAAACATGAAGTAACAAATTTTACGAAGATTTGTTCCTGATACAATTGAACATGTGATAAGCCTACTTTATAACATTGAGTCACCAGACAATTAGGATTAGCATACGATAGACAATTACTAGATTCTAGGAATATGCAAACAGATGTCTGATTTGGCATTACGCGTACTTCTGGGGGGCAACAATTGATAGTAAGCAAAGAGATTGGTCCATCAGATGTGACATTTTCCAGATTTTAAGAGCTTCGCGTATGCTAAAATCGATTTTGCAGTTGCCAATTTAGTCTCAGTTCCATCATTAGCCACAGCATTGACGAGATACATCTATGGATGACAAGTGTAGGACACGGCTTGAGAGTCATGGCACTATGGTGAGCGAAAAATAGTATATGAATAAAGTGATAAAGTAAATCTTACAGATCCTTCAGAAACTCTGTTTGATGTCGCTTTTCACTAGTCAGTGAGTCCCATGGAGCGATATTTTTTGTGAACTTATGAATAGAGCGTGCTAAATGCAGGGTTAAGTGTAAACTGGATGTCTATTTGCATTTTTGTACAGATCTGGGGCAACACTAGTTGCGTAGCGCATAAATGATCGCAAGGATGCAATTTTGATGAATTCATGTCGCTTATCGCTTAGTGGCCAAATAATATTTAGCAAAAAAGTTGCCAATTTAGTCTCAGTCTATGCTATAGTAGACGACTTGGTAGCGAGTTATGTGTTATAGATGATGAAATATGCATTTTTTTTACTTCTTTGAGCTCGTTTGGTGAGCAACAGAAATAGGTAGATAAAAGTGAAAAAGGCCTATTTACGAAGTAATTGTTCCTAACAACTTTGTTTGAGTCGTTACACCTAAAGCAGTGAGTCCTGCTTTGAGCGGATTATTGCTCTTCAGCATGATTTAGTGTACACGCTAGATGCATGAGTGAGGCAAACTAAATGTCTGATTTGATAATTGTTGGCCACAATCTAAGTATTCTACAATTGAGATAACATTCAGAATGACCGCACTGGGGAGTGGATCATTTTTCACACATTTATGCGCTTTCGCGTTTATCTGGCAAAAATCATATTTGCACTGAAAGTTGCCAATTTAGGTCATCAGGCCCTATCATTTCACACTTGAGCTGAGATACTCTAGTCTGCTATAAGAGTGGACACACCAGAGCTCGTTGGTGACAGAAAACAACAGAAGTTAAGTGACACAATCCCTATTTTGAGTCGAAGAACTTGTACTCCCCTAAACAACAAACTTGTTTGTGTCCTACACTCCACCAATGTACTATGTGCTAGGTCCCCACGTACAGCATTATTTATAGAGCTGATAGACACGCTAGGTATGCACGGCCTAAAGCCCACGAGTAGTCCAAAGCTGGATGTCTGATTTGGCTATTTTGTACCATCTGTAAGGGCTGATAATTGAGATTAGACATTAAGAGTGAACACAGTGACAAATTTTTGCAGAATTTATGCCTTTACTGCGTTTGGTCGAGAATATATTTGCAATAAATGTTGCGCTTAATTTAGTCTCAGGCTATCTGTTTTCATCTCCCCCCCCGGCACTTTGTACGAGATACTCTTACTATGTTCGTTGTTGATCGGCGTTTGGAGCTCGTTGTGCATAAAAATAGTATGCGTATTAAATGTTGCAACATTCAATTTTCGTCAGCATGTTCATTCTAACTTGTTTGTGTCGCTACGCACCTAAACAGTGATGATCGCCTAGACTAATTATTTTACACATTGCAATCGGAAAAACGTCGATAGATGCAAGAGTAGTTAGAATCTGAATGTCTAAAGATGCTATTTTTGTACAATCTGGGAGGCATTATCAGTTAAGTTTTAACGAGTAAAATGAGGCATAGAACATGCAGGTTGTGCGAATAGACATTTATGGTGCTTCGCATCATCCATGTCCAAAATACTTGATGTTTGCAAAAAGTTGGCCAGACAATAGTGCTGCTAGTCTATCATTGGGCACACTTGTACGCAGATACTCTAGTATGATAAATTGTATCACTTGGAGCTGCGTTGGTGACAGAAAATTAGCATAACGATTAGCGTGAAAGAACTAATATTCTTGACGAAGACCTGTTTAACAACTGTATTTTTGGTCCTACGTACTATGAGATCACAATGAGTACGCGTCAGACAATTCATCCTTGACAACTGAAATATGACAGCGCTAGCTTTATTCGCTCATTATGCTGCCCGTTTTGGCTAGTAATAATCATATTTATATCTAACAAAGCTGACCAGTCAGTTTTACGCTTCTAGTGCTATCAGTTTCATCACATTCGTACGATTAGTGTCCCGAATGATACTCCGATGATTCAGTAGATTGTGACGACACTTTGAGCCTCGTTGGTGACAGAAAAATTAGATAAGATAAAGTCGAAAAACAAATTACGACAAGAATTGTTCCTAACAACTTGTTTGTGCCTACCACAA
>CAJHNH020005642.1:0-2500 GCA_905116865.2 Candidula unifasciata
GCTGGTGATGTTCTACATACACGGATGCATGCTTAACACATCAGACGCAATCGTTAGACTCGGCTTCTCAGCCACTACAGACGGATGCGAACCTCATATCTTGAGGCCACTCCAGGGAGTCTAAGCAAGCAGCGACAAAACGCCTGACTGCGGTCATGAGATTAACTTAACATGAATCCACTGAGATGTGACTAGGAAGAATGTCAAATACGGAAAGAGGACCGCACATCCACAGACGCACACGTACTCACACAAATACCAACACACATTCACACACATCCGCTCATGCACTCACACACTTAACCCCTCTCCCAGACACACACAACACCCCCCCCCCACACACACACATACACTCACACACAAGACCAAAAAAGGTACTACCCATAATTTTGCCCGCTTGAGTCCGTGTCTTGCCGCGGCGCGAGATTTCCTCTCTGCTTTAGTTACGGCATGTGTCTTTACCCCTGGCTGCTGCATGTTCTAGGGGTGTCACGTGGTGTTCTTTGCAACACTCCAATCGTTCTGTTTTCCCTGTCGTGAGCGGCCATTGGCTGGCATGTAGAAACGCTTCAAGCTGACACACCTGAGACATGCAGCAGCCCGTGAGAAATGCCACGGCTCATAAAATGAGTCGACATGAAATATTTGTAGTCTTGTGGGCAGAATCGTGAGTATGACCGAAACATCAGAATTTCTGCAGCAGCCCTTTTAAAAAATACCACAACAACCGAGCAAGTGGTCTCGGACACCACTACCAGCACCAGCACCATCACCAGCACCACCACCACCACCACAGCCGCCACTTTATAAACGAGTATTGACTCCTTCATGTCAGAGACAAATCATTACACTATTATTAAAGACTTTCAGCGAGTCGATAGCTGGCACCCAGTTCGAACATCCTGCCCTGTCTAGTTGCTAGCTTCAATCAGTTTAGATGGCAGGCTCTGGAGCTCTCAGCCTGTGTTTGTGATATTTCTTTAGTGTCTCTTCCTCTTGGTCTGTGTTTGTGCTATTTCTTCAGCGTCTCTTCCTATTGGTCCATGTTTGTGATATTTCTTCAGTGCCTCTTCTTTTTAGTATTTGAAGATTGGTCTGTGTTTGTTAAAATCTCCTTACCTTGTAGTTAACGTCTCCTAACGTTGTAGTTATTTTCAGTCAACCATATAGTTAACATCAACAGCCCCTATTTAATATCAATCAGATCTGTAGTTAACATCTCCTATCTCTCTAGTCATCATCTCCCATCTCTATAGTTAACATTTACAAGCTCTGTAGATAACATCTGCCAACTATGTAGATAACATCTCCCATTTCTATAGTTAACATTTACCAGCTCTGTAGACAACATCTGCCAACTCTAAAGATAACATCTGCCAACTATGTAGTTAACACTTGTGTTGCTTGACGTAGACCTGCTATTCCTCTTGTAATATTATCTTCTGCATGTGTCCCTCCTAGATGTTTCGTCGTTTTCGCCTACTCCCCTACTCCTTGGTAGATCTCGAGAGTTCATCCTTCCTTTGGTCCTCCCCAGGCAACATATATATTACCCCTGCGTTTATGCTACTTCCTGATTGTATGTTCCAGATTCTACATTTCCGGTCTTTAATTTCAAACTCCTGTGAACAATTCCAGGTGTCTGACAGTGACGTCACTAATTTCTGTGCACTCAGGTAGGTATCTGCGTTACAATTTCATTATTTTCCACCAACGCTTATTGAAACTTGACATTTGAAACTGGTTGCTGTTTGCGTGACTAGTGAAACGCTGGTTATTGTCTGTGTGATTAGTGAAACACTGGTTACTGTTTGTGTGATTTTAACTGCTGCTGAAGTTGGGAACGGGGCACTTGTGGTAATGTCTGAGTGCTTTAAAGTCAGCTGTTAACGCCTCAGAACTTCAGCAAACCTTCCTTAGCAATAATAATTTGTGAAGTGTATCCAGGTTGTCACTTTCGCGGTGATAGTTGCTAGAAAAAATTTTTTTTAGTGAAGTGAAGTGGAGACGAGACCTCGCGCTCCCACTTCGACGGCAAAGACACGTACCGTGTCCGCCTCGTCTCTCCTCAGACCGGCGGCTAAATCACCGTATTTCTCGAGCTTGTACGTGTGATTTTCGTCCAAACGCGACTCATACGGGACGGTGAGCTCAATCAGGATAAGCTCCCGTTTCTCCGCAGAGTGGAGAACTATGTCAGGTCGCAGACCGGTCTTCCGGATTAACTCGGGGTACCTTTCATGGCCTGGCAGATCAACCGCCAGTAACCAGTCCCTCGCAGAGTCTAGCATAGATGGAGCGAATGCGTTTCGGTTGACCTTACCTATATGAATCTGCCCAGCCTTGAGGAAACGAATGGGGACGATGCTAGAACTGGCCCTTGCGTTGGCCCTCATTCTAGCCTGGTCAACAACGGCTGCTAACTCTTTTAGCACCTTGTTGTGTCGCCAGGTGTATCAGCCTTGACCTAGGGCTTTCCTGCACGCGGACATGATGTGCT
>CAJHNH020005642.1:12500-18933 GCA_905116865.2 Candidula unifasciata
TCTCTAGTTCCCTTCTCCATTTGTTTAGTGTCACTCTCTAGTTTTTTTCTCCATTTGTTTAGTGTCACTCTTTAGTTCCCTTCTCCATTTATTTAGTGTCACTTTCTAGTTCCCTTCTCCATTTGTTTAGTGTCACTCTCAAGTTCCTTTCTCCATTTTTTTAGTGTCACTCTCTAGTTGCCTTCTCCATTTGTTTAGTGTCACTCTCAAGTTCCTTTCTCCATTTTTTTAGTGTCACTCTCTAGTTGCCTTCTCCATTTGTTTAGTGTCACTCTCTAGTTCCCTTCTCCATTTGTTTAGTGTCACTCTCTAGTTCCCTTCTCCATTTGTTTAGTGTCACTCTCAAGTTCCTTTCTCCATTTTTTAATGTCACTCTCTAGTTGCCTTCTCCATTTTTTTAGTGTCACTCTCTAGTTTTTTTCCATCTGTTTAGTATCATTCTCTAGTACCTTTCCCCATCTGTTTAGTGCCACTCTCTAGTTGCCTTCTCCATCTGTTTAGTGTCACTCTCTAGTTGCCTTCTCCATCTGTTTAGTGACACTCTCTAGTTTTTTTCTCCATTTGTTTAGTGTCACTCTCTAGTTCCCTTCTCCATTTGTTTAGTGTCACTCTCTAGTTCCCTTCTCTATTTGTTTAGTGTCACTCTCAAGTTCCTTTCTCCATTTTTTTAGTGTCACTCTCTAGTTCCCTTCTCCATTTGTTTAGTGTCACTCTCTAGTTCCCTTCTCCATTTGTTTAGTGTCACTCTCTAGTTCCCTTCTCCATTTGTTTAGTGTCACTCTCTAGTTCCCTTCTCCATTTGTTTAGTGTCACTCTCAAGTTCATTTCTCCCTTTTTTTAGTGTCACTCTCTAGTTGCCTTCTCCATTTTTTTAGTGTCACTCTCTAGTTCCCTTCTCCATTTGTTTAGTGTCACTCTCTAGTTTTTTTTCCATCTGTTTAGTATCATTCTCTAGTACCTTTCCCCATCTGTTTAGTGCCACTCTCTAGTTGCCTTCTCCATCTGTTTAGTGTCACTCTCTAGTTGCCTTCTCCATCTGTTTAGTGTCACTCTCTAGTTGCCTTCCCCATCTGTTTAGTGCCACTCTCTAGTTCCCTTCTCCATCTGTTTAGTGCCACTCTGTAGTCGCCTTCTCCATCTGTTTAGTGCCACTCTCTAGTTGCCTTCTCCATCTGTTTAGTGCCACTCTCTAGTTGCCTTCTCCATCTGTTTAGTGCCACTCTCTAGTTGCCTTCTCCATCTGTTTAGTGCCACTCTCTAGTTGCCTTCTCCATCTGTTTAGTGTCACTCTCTAGTTGCCTTCTCCATCTGTTTAGTGTCACTCTCTAGTTGCCTTCTCCATCTGTTTAGTGCCACTCTCTAGTTGCCTTCTCCGTCTGTTTAGTGCCACTCTCTAGTTGCCTTCTCCGTGTACTTTTGATCTATCTTTATTTCTCTGCTCATGCGGGTTCTAGTTTGAAGATCATTCCGGTATACTGTTCTCAGGTTTTCTCAGTAGATGTCCTATCCAACGCCAGCGTCTTTTTGTCACCTCTTGTTTTATAATCACACATAGGCATGTACAATCACACATAGATGAGGCTACACATACAAACATGGGACACTGACATATATATACACACACACACACACACACGCAGATAATCACAGTGCAAAATTTGATATATACAGAGAGACTCACACGCGAAGAAAGGTACACACAGATATAGCAACTACTGCAGCGAACAAAATCTGGGCTCTATAATAAACAACAATGGAGACTGTTGGACAGAAATTAAAAGGAGGATGGCCTTGGCAATGCAAAGATTGAACAGCCTTAAAAGTCTATGATTAAGCACCAGCAAGGAGATAAAAATTAGAATTTTGAGAGCATGCATCTTCCCTGTGGCTAAACACGGATGTGAGTCGTGGACTATCTCTCAGTCCTTAAGAAAGAGAACAGGGGCTTTTGAGATGAAATGCTATAGAAAGATTCTCAGAATATCTTGAACAAAGAAGATGAGAAATATTGACATCTTAAAAGATCTGAACATCAAGGAAGATTGGCTAATAAACAGCATCCTTTCTCGAAAGCTGAAATATTTTGGTCATATCAAGCGCCACGACGGATTGGAAAAAATTATAGCAGAAGGCATGGTACCAGGAAGGAGGTGCAGAGGCCGACCGACACGAAGATGGGAACAGAATATAAGTGACTCCTTGAGTGTGAAAGTTCATGAGGCGCGAGAACTGGCAAGAGACCGAGTTTCTTACATGCAGACTGTGATGAGAGCGACGTTCTGCAAAGGACCTGCTACATGATGATGCAGCGAACAGAGCCCATAATACATGTATCTACAAGCTGTGGACATAGGAAAACTAGAGGGAGTGGGGGGGGGGGGGGGCACCGACTTAGTAGCATTATTTGCACGATGTCACTCAACCAATATAATGAATCCAGTGATTGCCTAGAATCATTACTTGTCTTTGGGCTGAAGAGAAACATGACCTAAAAGGGGGTGGTCACAGTATCTTTGTTTTCCACAAACAAGCGCACACAGAATGAGGCTAAGGTTTCAACAAGGCACACAGAATGAGGCTAAGGTTTCAACAAGCGCACACAGAATGAGGCTGAGGTTTCAACAAGCGCACACAGAATGAGGCTAAGGTTTCAACAAGCGCACACAGAATGAGGCTAAGGTTTCAACAAGCGCACACAGAATGAGGCTAAGGTTTCAACCATCGCACTCCCGCATTGCCAGTCCTGCTGGGGAATTAACAAGCGAATTTTTACGAGACGAAGACCTAAGAGGATGACCCTTCGAGTAGATGATGATAGTCAAGATACGGACACAGAAAGCAGGATCCCAGGACAGATCTACATTCAGACTCACCAGTCTTTGACTGATGTTGACACCTCTCTGTAGGAGAGAGAGAAAAAAGACGTTACACCTACTAGATCTACAAGCCATGATAGCTGAGGACAGATCTACATTCAGACTCACCAGTCTTTGACTAATGTTGACACCTCTCTGTAGGAGAGAGAGAAAAAAGACGTTACACCTTTTAGATCTACCAGCCACGATAAATGAGGACAGTTCCACATTCAGACTCACCAGTCTTTGACTAATGTTGACACCTCACTGTGGGAGGGAGAGAGAGAGAGAACAGACGTTACACCTTCCAGATCTACAAGCCATGATATCTGAGGACAGACACTGGACACATCAAAAAGAAAGAAACAATAGGTATCTTTCTCTATTAACAGGCTCTTTACAGTATTATTAGGTTCAAACAATCCATAGCCATTTGAGAAGATTATTTCAAGGACAGTCGTTTTCTGTCTAAACGTTTAAAATCCTCCAACCCTTTGCGAATCTTCGCCATTTGGGCATCAGAGTAATGGAATATGGTGATCATTGCCCGCAGATGGTCCTCGCTGTCCGTCTTGCTGGTGACGAAGTGGAAGAAGGAATCTTTCAGAAAACTTAGGGTGGCTTCTGCTTGAGTTTCTGGTCGCTCTGTGACAGAGTAGGACTCTTCCAACTTCAGGCCTTGCCATTTGGCAAGTTCAAGTTCAGTTCTGGATAACTTCCGGGTTAGTTCACGGACGCTGACACGACCTTTTTGGGAGCTTGCCAACATCTCCAGCTGAAAATTAACAAGATGTCAGTTTGATTAACAATAACGATTAATGAACGATACGTATGGACAGCACCGTCAACAAAGACATTCAAGAAAAAGTATCAGGTTTTGTGATGGCAAATATAAAAACAGATCAGAATTAGAAGTGGGCAAGTTATTTTCAAGAAAACGCAAAAATTGTCGTTAGAGAAAGAGACAACACGGTAATAGCGCGAATTGTCAAATGTTATGTATCCTCAAAATTATTTAATGGTAAAAAATCCAGGAAAAAAATAACAACAACACCCACTTCGACAAACAATTAGAAAGTCGAACTGAGGCAACGGGAGATGGTACGATCCAATAGAATGGTCATATTTTACGCAATCATAAACAATCAACTGCACATTTCCAGGAGAGACTGAATGTTTATATGGGTCACAGTGTTGACCCTAGACCAGTCTTCAACACCCGAATCCTTCTGGCCGATTAGATGAAACGGAATCGCATTCACTGCTGTAGAATCGTGCTCAGTGCTCAAATCACACGTCTTTCCGTGAGGAATCATCTCATTGCTTGGGTATATCGGTCTGGGAGAATAAATGGTCAGCTTACCATTATTAATCAGCCCCATTGATCCCTAGCTCTCCCCTTACGTTGTAATACTGTAGCTCTAGCTATTTACATTTTTGTTTTATTCGTTAGTTCTGTTCTTGGCGGTTGTTTCAGATGTTGCTTATAGATATATGTGTAGGCGAAGTTTCAGCTGTATTTACAATTGTCTATACTCTAGGTTAAATCCTAAAGGTTTAACTCGTGCTAAGTTATTTGTTGACATAAGCTCGACTTCAATCACGTCTAGTTTAGATATAACCTTTGAACTGTCTGATAATCTAATTACAGCATTCTAGCTGTTGGTCTGGATGAATATATGTCTGTCTTAATGTCTGCCTGTGTCTTTCTGTCTAACTAACTAGGTGTATATTATGTAATGTAGCTCTTCACCTGCAGTTCTTCCTTCCATAGTAAAAGGTTATAATAAAATGTAAGACATCGCCCAGAATTTCCGTAAAGAGCACGTAAGTACACAGTCATCTAAACATGCATTGCACTTATTTGCAACTTTTCACATCTAAAGGAGATAATGTACATTCTGTGTTCATCTAATGAGAAGTACTACAAAATAAAAACATAAAAACTGAAGTAGATCGGAGCTGTGTGAATTTCAAGTGGAAAAGAGGCCGTGGGTGAACGAAAGAGAAGATGTTGGACAGTTTGACGTCATGGCTTTGCAATCTATGCCAGAAGTGAACGTACACGTGACAGGAAGTTGTGGATATTGACATGACTACCAACGCCAAACGGCATGGGCTATCCCAACAAAATAATTTTAAACATTGCAAAGATATATGTTTGTCTACACCTGACTCAGTGCACACTGTATGAACTGCTAACTCTGTGCACACTGTATGAACTACTGATTCCGTGAACACTGTATGAACTGCTGACTCCGTGCACACTGTATGAATTGCTGACTCCGTGCACACTGTATGAACTGCTGACTCCGTGCACACTGTATGAACTGCTGACTCCGTGCACACTGTATGAACTGCTGACTCCATGCACACTGTATGAACTGCTGACTCCGTGCACACTGTATGAAGTGCTGACTCCGTGCACACTGTATGAATTGCTGACTCCGTGCACACTGTATGAACTGCTGACTCCGTGCACACTGTATGAACTGCTGACTCCGTGCACACTGTATGAACTGCTGACTCCATGCACACTGTATGAATTGCTGACTCCGTGCACACTGTATGAACTGCTGACTCCGTGCACACTGTATGAAGTGCTGACTCCGTGCACACTGTATGAACTGTGTTTCTTCACAACAACATTAACACGAGTATTTTAGTGTAACGACACTGGTAACCTAAAACATAAAACAAGGTTATAAACAAATGGATCCGAAGTGCACAGGTGTCTGTGTAGCTTATGGCTAAGTCTGGTGTTCATAACACGTGTTGGTCCCGATCTGCAATAATTTACTCAGCCATGATCACGTGTGCTCTGTTTCGACTGAACCAACTTCAGTTCTGTGTCCCCGAGTCTTCACTAATGGTGCAGGGCTGCTACGGACAAGGATCGCAGGTTTTGCTTGGTCTATGTTGAAGGTTCAGGTTAACGCTTTGTTACCTGTTCAATTCCTGCCTGAGTTTTCAAGTATAATTTCATGGGGTCTTTCTCCTTCCAGAACAAGGCTAATTGTTCCTTGAGGCCCGGAAGTGCTCTGTCTGTCCTAGATGCTCATTTATTTCCCACACGTGTCATGGTGGACAGGAGTCCCGCTTTTCTGTAACGGCTGGACGTTCGCCTGCGGATTGCAAGGTCGTGGGTTCACATTCTGGCGGAGCTGTCGTTTTTTTTTAAATTTTAATAATCACCTGAGCTCTTAGGTCGATTCAGCCTTAAATGGGAATCAGGTACAGTCATGTGAAGTAAATAAAAGCAACCGAAGTGATGTTGACAATATCACTGACGAAGTGCCGATTGTTCTATAACAAAAAGTCTCGCCCTCCATGCCCAGTAGCTGTGAAGGCGTTCGAAAGGGTCCATAGTGAGACAAACCACAGCAATGTTATCATCTGTTAGAGGAGACTGACCACGTATGTGTTTGTCGCAAGTTCTGTCCCGTTATCCCAGAGCGCAATCAAACTTTAGGTTGAGGTTTAGATTAAGACGACGGACCAACATCATGGCACAAGGGTAGTAACCCATTAGTGCTCTATTGTTTATACTTTAACTTTATTTCCAACCAAAAGTTCAC
>CAJHNH020005643.1:0-18932 GCA_905116865.2 Candidula unifasciata
CTATGCAAGATTTAGACTTTCAGAGAGTATCAGGAACCTAATATTTCTTTGTTCGACATACACACGATTCTTTAGGGAAGATATAAAACCGAACGAAAAGTAGATCAGCGAGCTTTACAATATAATAAACACAAACAAAACGTGAACGTTGCAGCTATAGAGCCTTCATCAGCACATGCATAAATCTAACAAAACCAAACGAATACACACAAAAATCACTTAACTGACGTATCCAGAAGCTAGGTTACTCTCACACACACACAAACACACACACACATACTATAGGTTTCATCGGGCTACTGAATCCTTTAAGGCTTCTAAAAGTATAGCAAAACATAATGCTTTAGTATGTTAGCTTATAATGAACATTACCCCCCACCCCCCATTCCCCCCCCCCCCCAAAAAAAAAACTGCCATTGCTTTGCGAATTTACAATTTTTTGCATTTTAGACGAAGGGTCTTTGAGCCTGAAAATTTACTTGGCTAGTGCTGTCACCACAACTGTTGAACAAAGAAGGCACAAACAATAAATTGCACAATTTATTACCTGGCATGTTTATCTTATCTCGTTAGATGCATACTACACAAAGAATTAATTAAAGTGAGGCAAACAAATAAATCCTTCGAACTGAAACAAAATCAACTACATTCAAAAACTGCCCGTTTCACAAGGGTAAACGAAAGGTGAAGAGCGTGTCCTTTTGTCTGCATAATTCTGTTTCCAACGGTTTATCACGGCAAACTTGAAAAACTTTTGACCAAAGTGTAAACAATTCAAAATGCATCTTCCTTGTTTACTTCCGAGCGGTGAGTCTGCCGCTAAAAAGCCTAGCGTTCTAACCATTCGACTAGTCGCTTCTGTTACTTTATAATTGAAGCAACAATAACTTGTATAAAATTTACAAAGACAACATTACATAAACAGCTAAGTTTACTAATTTTTTTACTGCAGTAGATTCACTCACGCTAAGGTGCAATGTACAATAGACACATTATGCTGTTTTAAAAGTATCCTTACTTTTATTTGTCTTAACATGTCATGCACAATACAAATATAAAAGAAAATTATGAATAGGCCACTTTTCACAGGCGAGATTTACTTTGATAGTATTTTTTTTTTTTTTTTTAAATATTGCATTGGTTTCACCTTTCAGAGGAAGGCAACATTACAGACTTTTGTCATGCCATAGAGGGGGTATCAACACGTGAACTGTTACATGCTGTTGAAGATGGCAGGTTGTGGACAGCTTGGTCGCCCATGCCAGTGAGGAATGTACTTGATGATGATAATACTGACGCCAAATTTATTTCACGCTCTAATGTATACGGTGCCAGCTCCACATTGTTATAGTACTCGATAGGGAGTTTGTTAGTATAATACACTAAGTAGGATTCAAAGACATAACTTCTGCTCAACAAGCAAGAAAGCAAGCCACTACACTACCACGGCACCATAGCATGCCCCGTCCTGATGAGTTGACGCCCAACACTTAGATGATGATGATGTTTAACCCTACCAGGACATCACAATTAGCGAGAAACAACGTGACGCATAGGTCTACCATTCTAATGAGGGTCATCCGGGGATAGGTCCCAGAAAACCTGTTAAACCAATAGGTTGGGTTATATTAGGGCCCCCGGCAACATCAGGGTGGAGCTTTAAAACAACAATACAATTGGCACATTTCTACTTAACCCCAGGACTTGGGATAAAGGTGAGACCGACATACCATCATACTGTTAATAGTGCCATGGGAATTTACACTTAGCGCTTGCTGCTGAAGACAGAGACGCGTCGCTTATGGGAATATTTCCAGTGCTGTGATGTCGTTTCCTAAAACAACATTTAACATCGAGCAGGCTATGCTTATATTGAGTAAAATGTGGTTTTCGGTTGTAACTTCAGTGGAAAAGAAATACACCAAAGAAACGATGATGTACACGATCAACCCTGGGAAGGGAGGTTGGGTGGTCTCCAGGAATGGTGTTCGCCTCGAGTGATAGAGATCCAGTGTTCAATCCCTGGCAAAGGTTTGGATTTTTTTACGTGGACCTGGACTTCTAGCAATTATCCCTAGTCTCTGGGTAGTAAGATCGGATGCCCGTGTGCATTGTTGCGCATGTAAAAATCCTCGACCATTGGAAATCGAAAAGAATAGCCTAACGGCGCTGCCCGCAGTTAACATTCTACCCAAAGTATTTCAAGATCCTCGCCTGTGCTATAGAGCCTGTGAACTATACTGAGCTTCTCCGGACTCAGACTTGAGTTAGAAGAAGAACAGAGCACTTATGGGTTACTAACCGTGTGCAATGATGTTGATCCGTTGTTCAAACCTCAAACCCTGGGACTAATGTTGACAGAAAAGGTCAAAGGTGCTGGCTTGGATTCTGTCCGTGAAATTGAAACAAATACACGGGATATAACGGAATGAAGGACTCGATTAAGATCCCTGTATGATCAATAACGACAAAACTTAGTCACGATGATGATAGATAATGGTTATGATGGTGACAGTTATAATGATATTAGTGTTGGTTCAAGGAAGTTTCCAATATTTCCCAGGAAGTTTTCTTTTTCAATGGAGTCCACTGTTTGCTAACGCTTTTGTCACTCTTTCTATGGGGTTTTTGTACCCTCCTACCGCTCCCTTAATATTACTCTTGGAAACATGTACAGATTTGTGCAAAAGTCCGGATATAGAGAAGCCCATACATAGGGCAAATTGCTTTAAACCTTTTGAAATGATACTGTTTACTTTGATTGCTTGTGTACATATAAGAGATGTGACGATCTATGAGAGCAGTTGCTAATTCTGCAGTTTGGAAGCATGTGGTAAGTTTACGGTTGAGTTCTTATTTCCGTTTTCTTTTAAAAACCACGAATAAACTCGGAAAAATCATTCTGAAACAAGTGGATAATGATTTTATCAAACATTTTGTGGGAACAATACCGTGTAGTAGTAGATTTAACGAGAACAGCAGATCAAGTTGTGTGGCTGTCTCATTAAAATGCAGCATCAGCATCATAGATCATACATCTCAGAAGATAAAGAAGAGCAAGAGGACGGCAATAAAAATATGAATCGACAACAACAACAATAACAACAAATTCACGTCTTCACGGCATGACATTAGTTAATGACAACCAGCGTTCATTGTATCGCAAATTATTCCTCCCAGAAGTGCTTTATGATGATAATGAAACATGAACAAATAAATAAAAAAAGGGGAGTAGTTAGCAATAGTCTGAAGAATTATTAAACAATGTTTTAAATTGCTTAATTTCTCACAGAAGTGCTTTATGATGATAATGAAACATGAACAAATAGATTTTAAAAAATAGGAGTAGTTAGCAATAGTTTAAAAAATTAACAAACTATGTTTTGAGTTGGTTTAATCCTTCCAGAAGAGCTTTATGATGATAATGAAACATGAACAAATAAATTTTTCAAAAATGGGAGTAAGCAATAGTCTAAAAAAATAAATAAACAACGTTTTAAGTTAGTTTGTTTCTCCGAGAAGTGTTTTATGATGATAATGAAACATAAACAAATAAATTTAAAAATTGAGAGTAGTTAGCAATAGTCCGAAGAATTAATAAACAATGTTTCAAGTTGGTTTGTTTCTGATAATTTGCGTTGACTACGTGGTTTAACCGTTTGCCTCACTCTGTGAAGGTCGAGGATTCTTTCTACTGACAGCCAAGATGGTCGATAATCGGCTGACCACTGACGCTCTGAAAATGTACTTTGTTTCCAGCCATATTTTTGCTGATGCAAATTTCTAATTTCTCGAGCGCAAGTCTACAGAGCTACTGAGCTGAGCGCTTAGCATGACACTGTGAGCTACACTGTGGTAAAAAATTTATTTTCTATTACGCCCGCAGCTTATTATTGACCCTACTAAAATGGCCTGTGGCCGGTCAGGTTCAGACATGCGTATACCCACAGTTCTGGCGTGGGAGCGTGAGATTTAGCACATCTGTATTTTTACGTTGCATGAGGCAGCTTCAAAGTTATGAAAATATGAACATAATGACGACACCAAAAACAGGACAAGAACATGTAACAGCAGAGACGAAAAGAATTAAAGTAACAAACCAATTTACTAATGTAGGTATGTGTGAGGTTTTGAACAACGGATCAACATCATGACACACGGTTAGTAACCTATAAATGCCCCGTTCTTCTTCTAACTCAAATCTGAGGCCGAAGAAGCTCAACACAGTGCACAGGCTCTGTAGCACCGGCGAGGATCCTGAAATACTTTGAGTAGATTTTTATTTAGGTAGTAATTCTGATAGCGAAAGAAATTATGAGACTCATTAGCAGGGCAGTAGCAGCTTTTAATAGCTTGAACACAATAAGGAACTCTAAACTGTCAAGTTTTAAAACTAAGTGACGTCTTTTCAGCTCTAATGTCATTTTCAGCTTTAACTGACAGTTGGAGAACTACTGAGAGACATGAAAGAAAGGTAACTGCAGTCGAAAACAAATGTCTGAGGAAAATAATCATAAATGGATGAATTTAAAAAGGGTGAAGGCTTATGGTTGAAGCAGCCAGAAGAGTACAAAGCAGGTTCTCAAATCTCCCTCGACAACCGAAGCGGTAAAAGAGGACGTAAGGAAAAAGAAGAAAAAGAAGAAGAAATAAGAGAAATGTCTGGGCAGCCACTAAATCAACATTTATAAGACAGAAAGGATGGTGTTATATTGGACACACAATAAGAAGAAACGAGCAGAAAACTACCAAACAGACACTAAAATGTGAAAAAAAGGGATTTAAAAAAACTCCTATAAAACAAACGTTGATAAAAGAACTTATGTACCAGAGGTGCATGACAGGATTTCATCTAAGACATTGAACTGACTACACAGGGTAGAACAGAATGGAGGAGTCGATAGTGAACCCTATGTGACTTGTTTGTTTGTTTGTTTTAGTAACCAGAAGCCATGAGTTGTTAACCTTTAGTCTCGGTATTATGGATATCGCAATCTTTCGGCCTTGATTCCATTGTAAATACCTTAAATTTGGGAGAAAATGTGGCTGTTCTGCCTACCCCCGGGAGTGAACCCGGACCACAAGGAGTTCGTCACCCGCTCACCGCGCAATTCGGTTTAGCCAACTACGCTAGAGAGACGGGCCTATGTGACATATAATGGCATAATGGGACAATGATGATGATGATGGTGTGGAAGCTTCAAGATTATGCTGCGACAGGAAAGTTTTCCATTAGAATTTTTGTGGCACAGTGAAGGGCATGTTGTGTGATTTGCACTAGCACATGATCGGAGTAGTGACGGGCAGACCCGTATGTAGTGATGAGAGATCTCTAATAAGTTTGGACCAAGATACCTGGGGAATGTCATTGGAGCTGTGAAGTTCATGCTTTATGCACTTTTTTGGCAGGATGTTATAATTTCTTTGGACTGGATTTTGTTGAATGTGGAATTAAAAATCTACAGCATAACACTCGGGACACTCCCATAAAAACGCTCTGTCCTCATCTTCAGCAGCAAACGAAGAGTTACAATTCTGATGGTACCAGTAACTGTCTGATTGTACATCCGTCTCGCCTTTCACTTGAGTGGTGAACATTGGCCTGACTCCCGGATAACTCCTCACAGCGCCATTTTCCTCAGACCATAATGATCTATTTGTGCCTCCATACTGTTCACTCGCCCCCAAAAGGCCCTTAAAACGTCTAGCTTGTCATACATCAATACATTACCAAGTGGTTCAGAACGGGCGAGTCTCTCTGTCTGCTCGTTTTCCGTCACACAAGCATGAGTTGGAAAATAAAATCCAAAGAACTAACTGCCTGGGACTTCTTTAGACTGACTAGGGTCGAAGGTCATGGAGACTCAGGCCTGTAGTGGCTAAGACTCTCGAGCAGTGAAGCACACCAGATGTTCCGCCTTGTGAGTCTGTGGGTCTAGCCTTATAGGTGAAACGGGCGCACTCAGGTGATAAGTCCTTTAACTTGGTAAACCTTTTTACAGTCACGACTGCTTTGCGTGACCGAAAAGGCACATCCTTTACGAGGTGACTCTATTAACCAAGACATCACGGTCCTGGGACAAAACACAATGGAGTTAGAGGAGACAACCTCGATTAAAAAAACCAAACCTAGAGTGAATCTACGTGCTGAGAGGCTGAATGGCTGTGGGATAGGCAGTCGTGAACGTGGACGTCTGGTCAGCGGGAGGGGCGGCGCCAGGCGTATGGACTTCATAAGGACATCCTTGTCTCTTCCCTAGCAAACAGGCTCTACTAGCGTAACCATAATAACTATATCGTAAGGATTTTTAATTTTTATAAGAATTGAGTTACGGAGCACGTGCTTCACGCTTGACGTCATCTTCAGCGCGCAACGAAGAGAGTGGAGAGGAGAAAACAAGGAAATGGTGAGAGAAGAAAACAGAGAAATAGAAGGACAGGAGCCAGGAGATTTAGGTGAAAAACAGAACGGCTGGGGTTCAACAAGGTAAGAGTGTGCTTTTGGAACTTTCTCAGTGCCAGACAGAAAGGGCTCACACTAGAGAGGTTGATATACGATTTTGATGTAATCCTGCTTCAGGAGCTGAGTGCAAACAAATATCATTGCTCTGGATATGTCAGTTATGTAAACCCTGCTGGACATGGGAGACATGGACAATGTCTGCGATTTAAGGTGGGATTGAAACATGTGATGCTTGACCTGAGTCATGAAGCTATAGAGGTGCAGGGAATACAGATGGAAATTGGCGGCCTACGTTGGAACATAATAGATGTATATGCTGCCGTGGGCTCATTGGTTACAAAGCAACAGTGGGACAGGCTGAAAGACCTGGAGGGGATCCCTGGCAACGGACTTCTTGTTTGTGGGGATTTCGAAGCACGAAACAATGAGTGGGACAGATTGGGTAAACAGAGAGGGAGTTGCCGTTGTTGACGCCACGGTCGATTCAGACTTTGTTTAAATGATGGGAGGGCGACTAGAATGGCAAAGAGGCCTAGCGATGCAGACACGGCTACTGACCTGACTTTGGTTACCCAGTCAGCAGTATTGGACACCAAACAGACGGCTCTGGGCGATCGTAGAAGTAACCGTCTACAGTGTTCGGTACGGTATTAATCTCAAAATCCAGGAAAGACAAAGCTTCAACAGTGCAAGGTCTTTCAAGTATGAGCGGACAAACCCCCTTCTTGGACGCCTCTGACAGAGGGCATGTAAGAGGACCGGCAGATCTACTTTTGTACAGCCTCCATGATGGACATCAGAGGTGGAACAGGCATGTGAGTTAAAGAGAGCTACAGTAAAGCGTTTAAAGAAAGTTCGACAGACAGCCCTAAGCTCACAGGAAGAATTGCATGTAAAGAGACTTGAAAGATTGGATAAACGTTTTCAGGCTTTGTGTAGCGGAAGTCAAAAAAGCAAAATGGAAATATTTTATTACTGAGACTGGGAGCGATAAGACATTGGGAAAGTTACATAGACAAGAAAGATCGGCCGAGCGTGGTGGGAACAATTCATAGTGATGACGATATGCTGTTATTACTGTTAACCACAGACAAACAGAAGATGGAGGCTTTCCTGAAAGGGTTTATTTCACAGACAGACCACAATGCTGGAGATAACTATAAGAAACGATCATTATAAAGACATCATACAGGTGCAAGATGTAAAACTTGTTCTGAAAATGGTGAAAGAGACTGTACCCGGGCCTGACGCGGTCAGATACTCCCACATTAAAGAGATGAGCGATGCATACCTCGTGGAGGTGACTGCTTGTTTCAGCCAGAGCATTAGGACGACTTCAGTCCCATAAGAGTGGATGCTGTGCTACTTGATTCCACTTTCTAAGCCTGGCAAGAATCATTTAACACTTAACGGTTTGAGGATCATAAACCTACGAAACACCTTTGGTAAAGTGTTGGAGAAGATAGTGACGGGTAAGCTACAAGAATTTTTGGGAAGTTACCGAACAGGGATCAAACATGGTCAAATGCAGCCATTTTTGCCTTTGACACTTTTTGAAGGTTTCCAGAACACAGGAAACGGTGATAGCGGCACTTGATCTAGTATCTTAATGAAAGCTAAGAAGGTGGAAGTCCAACAGTTGATTCACTACAATTCACTCCCAGATGATCTGATTATGCATACAGATGGTTTGGTGTTGAGAGGCAAGAGAAGAGCCTGAGGGTTCGTAGAAAAAGTTAATGGAAAATCTTTAGTGCAGGACAGCCTAGCATAAAATACTTTGGATTTTTTCTTCAGGCCTTGTTGGCGTTGTGGGGAGTGAACAGAGAGACTGGTTGGCTGGATCTGCACCACCGGGTGGTGAACTGATACATGACATGGCAGATGTAGTCAGGAACCTTTGGGAAAAAGCAGCGGAGTCAAATGCGAAACGAGATTATTATGGCCTGGAGAGAATGAGGCACCTGGGTGTGACCAGAGGGTCTCGCCGGCTAACTTCATTCAAAGAAAAGGTAAAACGGAAATATCACAAAATTAAGACTGGTACAATTAGTATTAGAGCTCTGTGTTGGCTGCTGAAGATGAATACGGGACACGTTTGGGAACGTCCCTAGTGCTGTGATGTCAATTCTCTACTCAGTTCAACTCAACTCTTAGGACTTGATTGACCCCATAGTCAAAGTGAATTACGAATCATTTCGATCAATGTGCGCATAAATCGAAACCAAACATCTTGGTGAAATTGACAAACTCGTAAAAACGCAGGAGACCTTGGTAGCTAGACGCCTGCCTGTCTGTCTACCTGTCCCATTATCTGAGTTTTGAATAGACATATGAACACATTAAAAAAAAAATTATTTATCATCATTTTTTTCATCATCATCATCGTCATCTTCATCATTACCATCATTGTCATCGTCATTATCATCATTTGCCTTTCTAGACGTGTGTGTCTCTCTGCAGGTTTCGGCTCTTGGTGTTCTGCAACACCTTCGCCGACGGCATCCTTTCATTTGTAATGATATTATTATTTATCTATTTCACCAGATTTAGTCACACCGGGAAGCAACGAAACAAAATCACACTGAGCCATCAAAGAATATCGGGAACTTCTGGGTATCAAGTTCCTAAACTCTGATTATCATGGAAGTCTCCTGTGTTCTTGCAGCTGCTTGTCTCCTCTTGTTTTGCGGTAAGATAGTATGCAATTCTGTAACTGTGTGATTTGGTAGGATCCTAAAAAATTTATGCGACTGTAAGATTTTAAATGATTATTTGATTTTGCAAAATGAAAGAAATATTTTTTTTTTAAAGTATGTTTTTGTAAGATGGAATGGCTTGGTGAGATTTATGATTTTGTTAGATGGTATAACTTGATAACATGGTGTGACTTGTAACAAAATTCGATCTAGTAAGATGATGTTTGTTAAGATGGTATGTTTTGGTAAGATAGTATGAATACCTAAAATGGTATGACTTGCGAAGGGAGCCGCCGTACCGTAGAGCCAATATTGATATTCGCAGATGATCTTCTTGTACATAGGAAAAAGATAGATCAGAATCAAGTAGTTGAAGAGTTAAAGGCGACAGCAAATAAGGTGATCAACTGTTGAATAGAGATGAGTGCTGTAATTAACCCAGAAAAGGCAACCATCCAGTAGTATTCTTTGTACAACAGGATTGTCAGAGCTGTTCCAAGCCTTAAAACAGTCGTGGGGATATCAAAAAAGACAGCAGACTGCGGTACCTGGGAATCACCTTTGACATAAATCTGTCTTTCAAGGGTCACATAGAGGGAATTGTGACAAAGGTTCAAAAAGTTTTAACTTACAGCTGGCAACGCTGAAGAAGAAGAAGAAGAAGAAGAAGAAGAAGAAGAAGAAGAAGAAGAAGAAGAAGAAGAAGAAGAAGAAGAAGAAAAAGAAAAAGAAGGAGGAGGAGGAGAAGAAGAAGAAGAAGAAGAAGAAGAAGAAGAAGAAGAAGAAGAAGAAGAAGAAGAAGAAGAAGAAAAAGAAGAAGAAGAAGAAGAAGAAGAAGAAGAAGAAGAAGAAGAAGAAGAAGAAGAAGAAGAAGAAGAAGAAGAAGAAGAAGAAGAAGAGAAGAAGAAGAAGAAGAAGAAGAAGAAGAAGGAGGGAGGAGGAGGAGGATAAGAAGAAGAGAAGAAGAAGAAGAAGAAGAAGAAGAAGAAGAAGAAGAAGAAGAAGAAGAAGAAGAAGAAGAAGAAGAAGAAGAAGAAGAAGAAGAAGAAGAAGAAGAAGAAGAAGAAGAAAAAGAAGGAGGAGGAGGAGAAGAAGAAGAAGAAGGAGGAGAAGTAGAAGAAGAAGAAGAAGAAGAAGAAGAAGAAGAAGAAGAAGAAGAAGAAGAAGAAGAAGAAGAAGAAGAAGAAGAAGAAGAAGAAGAAGAAGAAAGAAGAAGAAGAAGAAGAAGAAGAAGAAGAAGAAGAAGAAGAAGAAGAAGAAGAAGAAGAAGAAGAAGAAGAAGAAGAAGAAGAAGAAGAAGAAGAAGAAGAAGAAGAAAACGAAGGTGGTAGTAATAATAATAAAATTTGTATTATAAATATAATTAGTAGTAGTAATAGTACTAGTGATGGTAGTAATTGTATGATTATTAATAGTTGCAATAGTGACAGTAGAAGCAGAACCACAAGCAAAATTAGTAGTAGAAAGTCAGTGGTTTTTTTGTTTTAATTTTTTTTTTTAGTTAAAAAAAAAAAGAATTGAATAATTACTTCATAAACAATACCAAGATATGTCACCTGCTAAGGATTTTACCACACATGTAAAAATAAAATATTTTATCGTTCTCGTGTCTAAGGAGAAATATGTTCAGAACACACAGCAAATGCTCATTGTTAACAACATAAGCATATTTTTGAAATGTTTCATCTAGGCTCCAGTTGCAGTCGAAACGTGATTTGTTTCTACACGAACTGGGCCCAGTACAGAAGTGGCTCAGCGAGTTTCACCGTGTCCAAAATTGATCCAACTCTATGCACCCACATCAACTTCGCCTTTGCTAAACTGGACGGGAACAATATTGCAGAATACGAGTACAATGACAAAGAAATGTAGGTTCTTCCTGTAACAACGATTTCTTCTTCTTCTTTTTCGGGTTCACCAGCTGTAAAACTTGTCGGAAAGTTCTGGTTGTTTGTCCACTTCTGGACTGCAGTCAAGTTCCAGAACCTGAGTGTTGCGTGTGCATCCGTTTTACAGATCTGACTCATTTGTATGCAGACTGCTGGTTCCTAGCCTCTCAGGCAGATGCACTCCGACTTTGCAGGAAGCTCAGAATTAGTCGACTCTTACGACATGCTTTTGCAGTGGGTCTATTCTTGTTTTCCCTGTAACAGGACCCCAGAACCCACACGGGGATAACAATGATTTGATTTTTCAAAGTGTATCCCCTCCAGGATTGCATATTGTAGGATTGTCCTCTCAAGGACGAGAATTAAACGGGTACAAATCCTGCAAATACCTTTCAACTTTATAGCCGTTTTAAAGGTAACAGTAAGAGATAGACCTATATTTTATAGACCAATCGACACTTTTGGTGACGTGGTCAGCATTACGCCGGCCGCCTTTACTACCCAGAACTTTATCTCGCACACATTTTAGGCTAAGTCAGCTTGAGAAACAAAGTCATTTTTAGAAAAACAAAAATTACTGCTTGGTGCAGATTTGAACCTTCAACCTTCGAGGCCGCGGATAGCTTCTAGCCGCTACACCACAGGGGCTCCTGAATAGCCATGTTAGAGTTATACTGGGCCACACAAAAAAAAAAAAACGGTTACATAACACGGTGACGAAGTAACGTGTAGTCCAGTGTTGGTGGGTCAGTATATGTTTTCGTCTTCTTATAGTTCATGACGTGTGGTGTTGGTAATCATGTTCTCCGCACACCTTTCTGTCTTGTGTAATGCCAATCATTTCTGATAACCATGATCTCATCTGTCGAAATTCCAGACGGTCAAGCATCTTCATCGTGTGGGTTCAGGGACCCAGTTTGGGGGTTACAAACAGTAGACCCACTGCCCCGCCTAGCTTCCCCCCCCCCCCCAACATGCATGTTGTAAAAGGCGACTTTTTTTTTGGGGGGGGGGGATTTTTAAAGACGGATGAGAGGAGATGCACTAACAGTCTGCATGCAAATAAGTGAGTTCTGTAAAACAGATGTACACTCAAAACTCAAGTTCTGGAGGAAGATCAGAATCCAGAAGAAGACGAGAGCAGTGCTAGAGAATCAAAGGAAGGTCCAATATCTCGAATAATAAACATGGCTAATAATGCCGTGTGGCGGCTGGCCCAGCGGTATGATACTGGCCTCGTGTGGGATATCGGGATTGGAATCCTCTGTAAGATGGTGGAGGTTTTATCGGTCAGAAGCAAACATAAAATATCTAACCGGCACAGTTCGGAACGACCGCACCAACCTAGCGGCCTTAAACCGTTAAGCTCATGATCTTCCTGCTTTGCATCGTATTCTTTTTTTTTTTTAAAGGTGGCAGAGACGGGCAGTGGGGACAGCTCATATTTTAGTATTAACGCCGTGCAACAATAATATAGATAAGTGCTTTATGTAATGATGATGCAGAAATGTCAGTGCTAAGTGTATCAATAGTAAATACATGTGTGCACTTAGTGTTTGGCAGCAGACCGTATTGCGTTGGTTTCGACAGTAGTACCGAGAGCTGACTTTTCAGGTAGGAATGGCAAACTATTTAACGTAGTGTCTAAAAAAACCTAAATAACCACACACAAAAACTTAGCATTAGAGTGTCAATTGTATATATATATATATATATATATATATATATATATATATATATATATATATATATGTGTGTGTGTGTGTGTGTGTGTGTGTGTGTGTGTGTGTGTGTGTGGCGACAATTTTTTAGCAGTTCGTAAAACAATGACATGCATTTTTCGTGTAATAATAATTGAGGTATGCAAGTGTTTTATGTACTAATGATATTGATATGTTTATATGAACTTCGTGTAAAAACTATATAAATATATGCAAGGTCCCATCTGACTTGCAGAGAGCAATCGTTGTCCCTATTTGGAATCATAAAGGAGACACACGAGACTGTTAAACATGCAGGGGTATCTCCATCCTGAGCCATAATAAAAAGAGATTCGCAATAATACTGGAATTAAGAGCTCAACAAGCACTAGAATCCAGTTAAGTAGGAGACAGTTCAGTTCCAGCAATGCTGCACATGAAACTGAACAGATGCAAAATCTACCCTGCGGCAGATACGTGAACAATCTAATCAATGTGATAAAAGTCAACACTTTACATTTATGGATCACCAGAATGCATCCGATGAAGTCAACAGATGCAAACTATGTAGAATTCTAGAAGATTGTGGTATTGAAGATCAACGGTTGGATAACATCACGCATCTTTATCAAAATAGTAAGTGAACAGTAATAACAAAAGAAGGAATGACTGGTTCCCATCTCATCAGGTGTCACACATGAATGTGTCATCTCTTCATTGCTCTTCATTACGTACATGGATAGAATTACACAAGAGACAGTGACAAAATTAATGAATTGCCTTTTTTGTAGGCGAAAAATGTCTAATACACCACTAAGAACAGAATTTACAACACCACATTAACTCCTAACGTCAAACCTTCTCAAAGTATGGCATGAGAATAAACACCGCGAAAACCGATGTAATGAGAATAGATAGAAAACATAACAACGTAAAATTTCATATTAAGAGTACTGTATAGAAACAAGTACGAGAATTCAAAAATCTTTGAAACATCTTTACAGAAAATGGCAGACTCCACAAAGAGATAGAATCCAGAGTAAACGTGAAGAACCCTTTTCTACGCCGTCAGGCGTGTGTATATATATATAAAAAAAAAAAAACCCAGCTCCATGGGGATGTGAATCTCCGACCCTTGAATTAGCAGGCGAGCGGGTCCTTTGTTAATATTGTATCCAAGATGACGTCACAGGACAGTCCAACATTTTAGAGGGTGGTAAGACTGGGTTTCCTGGCTTTCTGATGCTTTTAACGACCCCAAAACATCTAGTATTGACCCTAAACCCCAACCCACCTACGTCCCACGAAAGAGGGAAGCCTATGTCCTATGACTCCATGTAGGCTAGGTCCCACGACTGCATGCAGGCTATATACCACCCCATTAAATATTAGACTGTCCTGTGACCTGTGGATTTCACCTGTTTGGGTAGGATATTAATGAAGCACAGTTGAGCGTCTAACCATTACACCACTATTTGTAGCTCAGAGGCAAATATGTTAAACAATCCTACTTATATTATATATCATTCACAAAACAGGTGGAAGCAACTCAACGACCTGAAACAGACAAATCCAAGTCTGAAAACATTCCTCTCTGTGGGCGGCGCCACACTCGGGCATGGGCCCTTCTCAAACATGGTATTCACTAAGGAGAACAGAATTGCCTTTATCAACTCCGCCATAGCTGTCTTACGCTCATTTAGCTTCGATGGTCTGGATGTCGACTGGGAGTTTCCCACCGCTACAGACAAACAGAATCTGAAACTTTTCACGCAGGTCAGTAAAAAACTGCCTTGAGAATGTAAAGTTTGTGATTTATGCCTTATTTTCATAAATATCCAGTTGCATTTCATCTGACGGCGATTTGACTACAGGCCGCTTTGCGTTGATTTCCACAATTGTATGGGGCGCCGACCGCCCAGTTAGCAATGCCAAACTACTGAACCTTAATTTGCCTGGTAAAACCACAGAACAGCCAACAACCAAACAAAAAATGTTGGAGCTGGTTCTGCAACGTCCTGTTAAAGACATGTATCTAACTTTATAATGTTAAAGTAAAGTATCAGCTATGCAATTACCCATAAGAAACTGTTGATCACCATCTCTTTAAGTGCTCACAACTCAGCGAGACTAGAAGAATGCTACTCGCTCTGAGACCTGACAAGTGGAACACCTTGTACGGAGGAAAAGAACAGCTTGTAAAAACATGCCAATTCAACTACATGGCACTGGGCCAGAAGGCGAAAGTTCATGCGCCGCTGGATCGATACCAACAACAACATGAGTAAAGTAAAGATCATTTCTCGTTACTTTTACTTACAGGGGACATAGTACTAGAGCACACGTTTATAAATCGGTTACGTGTCACAGTTTTCAATATCATTCGTACAAAATATTATTCTTTAAGTTAGCTGTCAGACTGTTGGTCTTTTTTTTTTCGACTTCCTATGTGTGTGAGAAGACTTTCTCAGAAAATTAGTAATTAAAACCAGACGGAGAAATCAAATGGATGTTATTGCAGTGCTTTGTATATCAGAAATAACGAAATGTAAAGTAAGTAAAAACAAGTAAAGATCCTTTTTCACGCCTTTAATCGCATCGGGCATAATGGAAGAGCACCCATATTTTTAGAGACTATTCGGCGCTAACTGGGTAGTATGGTCAGCTGTCTTTACTTCCCCATGACATACATCCTGGTACCCATTTAGGCTGGGTCGACCTGCGACGCCCCATACCACGATAAAAATCCACGCAGCCAGCAGTGTGTTTCGATCGCGCTACACTAAAATTACTAGTTGGACTGGCAACGCCTTAGCCACGGATGCAGAAGAAACAACGATATGGACACGTATTGGAGATTTTCTAACCTCTTATCGACAGCAGATGTCGCATTAGCTGAACATTGTAGGTTTGTCGCAGGAGACATAAGAAATATAACGCTGTCTACATTCGTTTTTGTTTTTAATTTCACATCCAATGGTGAGCAAAATAATGTCCCCTGTTTTGCTAGTGCATCCAGTGCCGATTGGTCTGTAAAAATATGGGACGCTCGGCCCATATAGCCGATGCGCCTAAGGCGAAATAAGGGATCTTTACTTTTTTTTTAAAACTTAGTTTTGCTAGTCCGCGGGTATGAGAACGACCCGTTCACAGAGGTCGTCCCAGACCATCGGAGAACACATATTCGCCGAAGTTATGAAGCAAGGAAACATTTTGTGTGCTTGTGTATTGGTTGTCACCACATCATGAGGAACAGTATTAAAGGGTCACGGCGTTAGGAAGGTTGAGAACCACTGGTCTAGCTGTATCTTAGTTGACACAATCGATAGTCTCCCTCTATGTGCAGATCCTTAGAATGCCAGTTATCCCCCCCCCCCCCCCTTTTCCAACCCGCCACCAAACCACTTTTTTGTGTGTGGGTCTATCATATTCTAAAAATATCTATGGTATGTTAAAGTTCAAAAGTCCTGTTCTCGTTTTTAGTGACTGCGGAAAGTTCATCATTTTCACTCACAGTACACAATATTTCACACATATTTCAGTTTCAACTTATGTCAGTGAAAGTTGAAGAACCACAATAGACATGGTAGGAAGGTAGGTAGGTAATTGTACCCCCCCCCCCCCCCCAGGACATCACACAGGCGATAAACACCCAGTGACACAAAGTGCCACCATGCCAATCAGGATCACCGGTGAAGAGGACCCAGAAACCCCTTTAGCTGCTAGGCCATATCTATACCCCAAGATATATCAGGGCTCTGGCAGAAGCCAGGGTGGGGCTTCAAACAAAAAATGGCATCCCACGAGGGGACAACAATGATTAGAAAACGACTATATGGCAAGGACAGAAATAGACATGGGATGGATGTTAGAAACGTACGAAAACACGTCCCTGGGAAAATGGAGAACATTAAAAATGGATGCATTTAGGAAAGGTTACGAAAAAATGGAAATGTTTGAACAGCCACTTGTATCAACAGTTAAGAGACAAAGAAGATGGCCTTAAATAGCACATATGCTGAGGAGAGGCTAACATAGAGTCACAAAACAGACACTGAAATGAGAAATAAGTGTATTGACGAAACGAGGACGTCCATGGAAAACCCCAAAACAAACCTTATTGAGATAGGTCAAGTTTGGTGAACTGTGTAGTTTAGAATGGAAGTCCCTGTGTGGGTTGCGGGGCCCTGTTATAGGGAAAACCAGAATATACCCACTGCCTACCCAAAAGCATGTCGTATGATTGGACTTATTGGGAGCTTCTTTCGAAGTCGAAGTGAATCTGCATTAGAGGCAAGGAACCAGCAGTGTGCGTGCAAATGAGTCAGATTTGTAAAACGGATGCACACGCAAAACTCAGGTTCTGTAACAGGACTGCAATTCAGAAGTGGATGAACAACCAGAACTTTCCACCAGAGTTTACAGCTGGTGAACGCGAAGAAGAAAAAGAAGAAGAATGGACGAATACTGACAGTCCTGTTAAGAATACTAGCACATAACGGCGACGCTGTTACAATTTAAACGTAAACCTACATTATCTCATCTTTGACTTTAATTCCTATCCAGACAATTTTTTTCTTGGAATAAGCGAAATCCTATGAAAAAAATGGTTTAAAAAATGTATATAAACATTGTTAATGTTTTAATGAAATATCAGGAAGTAAGCGAGGCCTTTAAAATGGAAGGACAGAATACCAGCAGGTCGCCTCTGTTGTTGTCTTTTTGTGTGCCGGCCGGGCTAAGCACGATCGACAGTGGATACGATGTCGGTGCAATGAACAGGTGATATGAGGTGTCCTTTTGTGGCATGAACATGTTATATGATATGTCTGGTTGTGACATGAACATGTTATATGTGGTGTCTGATTGTGGCATGAACATGTTATATGTGGTGTCTGGTTGTGGCATGAACATGTTATATGTGGTGTCTGGTTGTGGCATGAACATGTTATATGTGGTGTCTGGTTGTGACATGAACATGTTATATGTGGTGTCTGATTGTGACATGAACATGTTATATGTGGTGTCTGGTTGTGACATGAACATGTTATATGTGGTGTCTGGTTGTGTCATGAACATGTTATATGTGGTGTCTGGTTGTGACATGAACATGTTATATGTGGTGTCTGGTTGTGTCATGAACATGTTATATGTGGTGTCTGGTTGTGGCATGAACATGTTATATGTGGTGTCTGGTTGTGACATGAACATGTTATAATGTGGTGTCATTTTATATGTTGTTGTGACATGAACATGTTTATATGTGGTGTCTGGTTGTGGCATGAACATGTTATATGTGGTGTCTGATTGTGACATGAACTGTTATATGTGGTGTCTGCTTGTGACATGAACATGTTATATGTGGTGTGGTGTGTCATGAACTGGTTGTGGCATGAACATGTTATATGTGGTGTCTGGTGTCATGAACATGTTATATGTGGTGTCTGATGAACATGTTATATGTGGTGTCTGGTTGTGACATGAACATGTTATATGTGGTGTCTGGTTGTGTCATGAACATGTTTATATGTTGTGTCTGATTGTGGCATGAACATGTTATATATGTTTCCTGGTTGTGTGTCTGTATATATGTGTGTCATGTCATGAACATGTTATATGTGGTGTCTGATTGTGGCATGAACATGTTATATGTGGTGTCTGGTGTTGTGAACATTAACATGTTATATTGTGGTGTCATGGTTGTGACATGAACATGTTATATGTGGTGTCTGGTTGTGACATGAACATGTTATGTCTGGTTGTGACATGAACATGTTATATGTTTGTATGACATGTGTCTGGTTGTGACATGAACATGTTATATGTGGTGTCTGGTTGTGGCATGAACATGTTATATGTGGTGTCTGGTTGTGGCATGAACATGTTATATGTGGTGTCTGATTGTGGCATGAACATGTTATATGTGGTGTCTGGTTGTGGCATGAACATGTTATATGTGGTGTCTGGTTGTGGCATGAACATGTTATATGTGGTGTCTGGTTGTGACATGAACATGTTATATGTGGTGTCTGGTTGTGGCATGAACCTGTTTATGTTATATGGTGGTGTCTGGTTGTGTCATGAACATGTTATATGTGGTGTCTGGTTGTGTCATGAACATGTTTATATGTGGTGTCTGAACATGTTATTGTGTTTTGCATGAACATGTTATATGTGGTGT
>CAJHNH020005644.1:0-12500 GCA_905116865.2 Candidula unifasciata
ACCACATGGGACTGGCACTATTACCCGCGCGACGCGTATATTTTTTTTGAGAAGGAATCTGAGCATCTATGGATCTGTCAAAGTGTTATGAAGAAAATTTCCAACTCCAAACTAGGTCTTTTCGATGCCCAGCAGCAAGGATCGCTGGCTGCATGAAGCCAAAATAATGAAAAACAGCAACAAAAACAACGCTATTGAAGGTAATTTGGATTTATAACCTGTTTAAAATTGGCTAGTTATACAACTTACTTCACCAACTTTGATGAAGGACAGGGAATGGCTGGTAAATATGATGAGCAGGTGGAGATCAACTTGTGTCGTGAGAGAATCAAAGAGACACAGAGCCCACGAAAGAGGTATATATTTGTCTTTGTTTCAAATTTTTCATGTATAATGGGTTTTTATTTAATCAATTTTTTTTTATTTTTTTTTATTTTTTGAACCACTGAGTTGCTAATACGGATAGAGTCTGCACTATCATAGTCCTTTTAGAAAGAAAAGGGGGGGATTTTGGCTAAAAAAGCTAAAAGGAAAGATTTCAGAATATCCCGACAAAGAAAAGGAAAATACGGGGCATTTTAAAAATCTGAACCAAGGAAGATTGCAAAATAAAAACTTTTTCTGGGAAAGCTAAAATTTTTGGTTCCTTTAAACGCGGGCGGACTGGAAAAAAATAAGCAAAGGCAGGGACCGGAAAGGGAGGGGCAGGAGCCGAAAAACGAAAAATGAGAGCAGGATGTCATAACCCCTTAAATAAAAAAGTGACGGGCGGGATCGACAAGAGCCGAATTTTTTTCAGGCAACAGGGGGGAGAGACACTTTCTGCAAACCGTACATGATGTAAGGAAGTAATCCCATATTTCATTTTGATTATTCTCCACAGCGTTGCTGCTTGTTTTTTCCGATGGGGATTCCCTATTTTTTTCGTTGCATGATATACCTTTATAGAGCGTTCCTTTTCACTTTACCATAAGTAGCTCACCGACAGAAACGGCAGCAGCTAATCTCATGGCGTTCGTTACCTGCACACATAGTGTCTAGACAGCAATTCTTTTGCTCTTGCCCTGGGGTTTTATTAAGGGACGCAACCACTCCGTGCAGGGGTCCAGTGGAAGTTGCGGGGCCCCTGACCCAGAAACAGGGAGCATTTCCTAGACTCTCCCCGGCGGTTTGGCGTCTTGAATCCTACACATCCCGCTAACTTAACGGCCTTTTGGGCTTTGAGCGTCAATGATTTCCAAATGTCTCTAGAATTACCGCCCCCATTTTAATTTTCCCTAAACGTTTTGAGCTTAAAATTTTCCTCCCTTTTGTTCTTATTTTTAAATTCTTGCAGCGTCGGGGGAGAAAGGGCTTCAATTTGCCTTTCGTTTGCTTATATTACAAATTTTAGTGACTCTGATATTTTTGCGGTTTTAATCTGCTTCTCGACCCCTGCCTGTGTTTTTGTTTTTTATCTTAGAGCTAAATTATCCTTGACTACGGTATAGCACCTTAGCCGTACCAATGTCGAAACCAACGCAAGACAAATCGTCCGCAGCTGGGACCCAAACCGACACCCCGGCATTACGAAGCGCGTTCTCAAAGCCTAAGCCACAGACACCGACAGACAACAACAAACTGCACATAAATAAGCCAGATCTGTAAAACGGATGCGCGCTCTAAACTCAGGACCTGGAACAAAACCGTATTCCAGAAATGGAAAAACAACCAAGGTTTCCAGCTGGAGTGAAGAGTCGGCAAACGCTAATAAACAAACAACATAGAAGCCACAACATTGTCAGCTTGGTGCTTAAGAGTTAGTCAAAGGGTTTTCAATACTCGAGTACCAGAGTTCAGTATCTAAGAGCGAACGATACACAGACAGACCCTTGACGTCGTTTTCCGGCGGTAGGTGGAGAGTGGCACCGAAAATGAAACTGGAGCCTTACGTCATAATTCTTTCAAAGAAAGCAGTATATGTATTGCAGCGAATTCCCGTAGTGGAAACGGTACAAAGAATTAAAGTATTTTACTTTGATTACCTTTTTCGTTCTTTGAATAGCTATTACAGTAATTCTCTTCTTAATTGCTGTTTGTCATTACTTTCTATCTAGTATAACAACCTTTCCCAATACACACCCGGCATAAATTAAAACGCTTACCAACGCATCCTATATCATCCTCATCAGTTTCCACTTTTGCCATCAAGCGTTGTGAAAAGGAACAGCTGATGAAAATAATAAAGAAAACTTCTGTTTTGATATAACTGGATGGTCTAAATATTATATATATATAAAACATTAAAGTCGAAATGCAAATCTGAGCCCATGAAACAAAAACGCTTTCTGTGGATAAGTAATTACTGAGAAATTATCGCACATACGACGACAGGCATTTGTAAATGCAGTATATCTGTCCCTCATATTATAATTCCCATGCTTATGTTATACTTGACATTCTGCATACACCATTGTGCTGGTTGAACCATGCCTCTTCATCCAGTAAACCCACAACGTTATCATCAATTCATTACATCATTAAACACGGTGGAAGTATGTTCTACACAATTTACTGCCCATAAACCAGTGCCCCTTAATATTTAGATTGTGAAGAATGTCAAAAATATTTCATCTTCTTTGTCCGTGATACTCTTAGAATCTTCTTGCAACATTTAAGTTCAAAAAGCACGAAGTAAATTTTCGATGAGTTCAAACTATTCAGTGATTCAAATCCAGATGTCACATAATTAAAAACAAACATTGACCATAATGCTTATCCAAATGAGTGAAATTATAATAGCTATTTTAAATGTGGCCGCAGGCTGCGTGGATTCTTCCAGACCACAGACCGCCCAAAGCCTGGCCAGAATACGGATTTGTGAAATTTGACAGCTACCAGACACGGTATCGACCTGGCCTTGACCTTGTGCTCAAGGATGTAACCTGTGACATCAAAGGTGGAGAAAAGGTGAGTACATACGTTTATTTATAGATATCCCCGCTTGTGGGACCCGGGATGCATCGGCTGGAGGGGTTGGGGAGGGATATATCAACCACTTCCTAACATGCCTGTTGTAAAAAGCGACTGAAAAGAATTTGCTAAAATCAGATGTGTTGGACCGAAAGGCACAGATACTGAGGTCATGAAGGAAACAAAAACTCAAGTAATGTGTAAAAGTTGAAGGAAAATAATTTTAGAACTAATAACGGCCCATTGCGGAAAGCGATCAAATGATTTCGCTAACTGATTTAAAAAAAAAAAAAAAAAAAAAAAATAGAACAAAAGAGAAACGACACATCTATTCATTGTCATTACCAGAAATCAACTCACATATGAAGGAAAGATACGCACAAATATGGAAATATATTAAATTAATTTAATATTAATGCACATATAATTTCCATCTAAGAACAGGACACCGCAGGCGCAACTACCACAGGTATAAAATGATTGAGGATTTTTGGCAGCCGCCTGACTAGTGTTGTCGCCACAGACTGTGCAGTTTAGGATGTTTTATACTGACTCCGACAGAAAAACTACATTACCTTACCTGGGTCTTCCGCAAGGGAGCCCTACTTTGTAACCGCTCGGCCAGCCGCTCCTTACCTTATTTATATGAGTGTTTATTGAGTCTGCAGTTTCCAGAGTGTAAGTGACAAATTGTGACTTGGTCTGTTCTGTTCTGATGTCTAAGGAACTATAATCCATTGTTAAAACCTGTCTGTTTTTTTAGACTCTGTGTCTCGCATAAACCTTGTTATTTCTTTTACAGATTGGTATAGTGGGTCGGACTGGAGCAGGCAAGTCTTCAATGACCGTTGCCTTGTTCAGAATCATTGAAGCACAGTTAGTTAGTTAGCTGCTTAGTCTCTGTTTTAATTTTTGACAGCCAACAGTTACTACGTTCCTGTGTTAGCGAAAACCACACAAGAATTCCAATCAATCTTCCCTGTGGAAGCAGGCGTTAGTCTCGGCAGATCCAGCAGCGTACACACGCATTAAGTGCATAAGTTTGCCACTGGCAACATTATTCTTCTTCTTCTATGTGTTGGTTCTAGAGCACAACTGTATATATATATATATGTATGGGTGTGTGTGTGTGTGTGTGGGGGGGGGGGGGTTAAATAGACCCCACTGTATCTAATAAGAATGTCGTAAAAGGGGACTGATTAAATGTTTTCCTTTAAATCTGAGTGCATCGGCCCAAGGGCCGAGGAAACAAAAGCCTGCATACAAACAAAATAAAAAAACGAAATCTGTCGACCGAATGTGCATGCAGAAGTAAAGTTCTGAAACAAGATCAAAGTCAAAGAAGTCGACGAGCAACCAGAACTCTACCCAGGAGTAAGCAGCAGATGAACGAGAGAAAAAAAAAAGAATGACGTATTCTTGTGTAACTAACCATTTCTCCGGGAAACCCCGGAAGAGAAAAACACAAAGTAACACTGTTTATGTGGTGCCTGCTCAGAATGTAGGGAATTACATGATATGAAAGAATCACTAATGCTGAGCTTTTGGAGAGAACTAAACAAGTTCTAGTGGGCCAAGAGGTGAACAAAAGACGCTGACGTTGGATAGAACACACGCTGAGAAAACCTGAGATCAGTATAACTAGAATGTTTTGGCACTGGAACCAACAGGGACATAGAAATCAAGGAAGACTAAAAAAAAAAAAAAAACATAAAGAAGGAAGCTAGAGAGTGAAGTTGAAAAAGATGGGGAGAACTGCATGTGCAAGGGTAGAACGACTTGGCGTGAGTCGGTTGAGGGCCTATACTGCACTGGGAGCTAGAAAGACAGAAGAAAAATACTGTCCAACTAGTCTGTAGCTGACTTAGAGCCCTGGTATTTTGGGATTATAAACCCGCATTGAAAACTACACAAGCCATAGATGTCTACATGTTCATATGTCATCTCAAAGACAAGGCTGTCCTACTTTAGCTTCCCCTGCTTATGCTCCACCTGGGGATTAATACTCAAGGAGAAGATGAAGAGGAGGAAGAAGAAAAGGAAGTTTGGAAAATATCATTTTGACTATAAAGCCACAAAAGACTCTGTATTAGTTTCAGTCTTGTAGCAGATGTATAAAAGTAACCATGGAAATGAGCAGTTTGATCAGAGCAGCACTAGTTACTCCCCCCCCCCCCCCCCCCCCCCCCCAAAAAAAAAACGACACACAAAAATCTATTATTGAGTCATAAGCGCAAAAGCCAGCACAAAATCAGTATCAAATTACACACACAGACAGCGTTTGCCCACTTAGAGAGAAAGCCTTGAGAGGCCACGCCATATGAGGCATACACCAAAAGAGGAGAATTACATAGAGCAGGGTAGACAAAGAACAAGATGAAAAGACAACATCATAGACACTCTACAACAACACGAGGTGTCTGTGGTCGAGGTGACTAGAAAAGAAAGAAGTAGAACTTTGTATCTCCCTCGATACCCTCGCAGTTAACCGCCATCATCTGGATCTTCACAACTGGGTAGGCAGGAGTAAATAGTAATACAAGAACTGACCAACTAGCAAGTAATGCATCATTGCAAAAGGGAAGAAGCCTGGACGAGCTGATATCATCATCGCTGTACGGAAAAGGTTGAAAGATATTGGCATATCTCTGATGCTAACACGACTGCGTGACCGAGGAGTTAATCTTGGTGAAGCACGACTATGTCGTCTTCGGTGTAAAGACAGGGGATACTGTAACCAACTCCTCATGGGAACAATCTGTAGAGATACCTTGGTTTGACTGCTGTATCGGAGGACTGATCAGGCATGGGGAAACCCAATGTGCAATGTCGTTAATTGTGATAAATAACGTAACAGAACATAACCTGAAGCGTAAAAGAATAAGTAAAGAAGATGAGGACGACTACTTGTATGAGATAGATTAGTTACAACCTTTGTATGAAATGATTAACTGTAGCTTGCTATATACAGAAATAAAACGTCTTCTCTACAGGAGCCAGTCATTTTCTCCGGAACTCTTCGAATGAATCTTGATCCCTTTGACAGCCACAATGATGAGCAAATCTGGGATGCACTGGAACACGCCTACTTGAAGGACTTTGTTTCCGGCCTCTCCATGGGCTTGGCCTATCAATGCGGGGAAGGAGGCAGCAATCTGAGGTAGGCTGGTTTCCTTTTGATTTTTCTCATAGTCTACTTTCAAACATAGTGAGCCAGTCTTTCCCTTTTAATGGCCCGCTGTCCCCTTCGTGGGGAGGAAGGGAGTCTATAACGTGAGTTTAAGGAAGTTTAGGGGTACGTGATATCATTTACAGTTAGCTCATTCTAGGTTTCGGAGCCTCTTGGAAAAGGGGGGGGGGGTTTGGGGGGGGGGGGGGGTAATAGACCCATAGATTTGATAGATGATGACGATGACGATGAAGACGACAGTAATAATAATAATAATAATAATGGTGAACACGATGATGATGATGATAGTCTTAGTGAACTCTATGTCTTCGCCTGCTTCATATGTCATTTAAATATTTTAATTGAAGTGTGTTTAATGACGAAAGTAAGACATCATTCCTCCGGCTTTCACCACACAAGACTCGGTCTCTCCCAGCGAAGCTGCTGGTAACATACCGAAAGCATCACAAAAAGCACACATCTCTACATTTCCAGCGTCAAACCTCTCGAATCTCTGAATCGCATACAATCTGAAACGAACAACACCAACAGGAAATGACTGCGTTTTCACGGAGACCTGTCTAAATTGTTTAATAGTAATGCAGTGTGTTTTTCAATGGCGAAGCCAGTATAAGGACACGATACACAGTGGGTATAAGATCATGCCAGCCGCGTTTACTTCCGAAGTCATTTCCTCGTACACAATTTTCGATTGTGTCAATATTGGAGACTAGTTTTATTCTTTCAAAAAATGCCCCCATTATGGTTTCGAAATAAGACCTTGGGGTTGGAAGTCCAGATTCTGGCCACTCTGCTAACATGGCTTCCTCATATTGTTTCATTCATTCATTCATTTAATCATTTGTTTATTCATTCATTGTCCAGTTGTACCATTGTTTGTCACATAGAGTTCGCAGTTTATCACCCCCCCCCCCCACACCCACTGGGTTCTATACTGTACGATACATTCAATTCGATGGATGGAACCCAACCTAGCCCTTTCAGCTTATATCATCTAGTTTCGCCTTTAGGTTTCTCTTAGACGTTCACGTTTCCCTGAGGCAGCTGCGTGGTCTCGGGGCATGGTGTCCGCCCCGAGTGCTAGAGGTTCCAGATTCAATCCCCGGTAAGGGTTGGGATTTTTTCACGGCGCTGCCCGGACAAAATTTGGAGTTAAAAATCTACCCAAAGTATTTCAAGATCCTCGCCTGTTCTACAGAACCTGTGCACTGTGCTGAGCTTCTTTAGACGCAGACTACTTGAGTTAGAAGAAGAATGTAGCACTTATGGTTTACCACTAGTACGCCATGATGTTGATCTGTTGTTCAAACTTCAGATCTCCCGTTTCCCCAGTTCCTGTTTCTCATTGCATTGCCTGTATGTTGATTCTCTATTCGTCTTTTCTCAGAATGTATCCAATGTAGCGCAATCTTCTCTTTCTTATAACTATTGATATTAACTCTTTGAGTCCCAGGGGGTTTAGCATCACAGGCCCGGGGGTAGTAAAGGGAGTCATAAAATCGGCGCATCATGCCTTCATTTGGACTTCTAGGTAGGAACCTATGAACGTATGATGCGCTCCTTGCCACTCAAAGAGTTAATGGTTGCACAGATATTAATATTATTTCTTCACTCATCGTGAATTCATTCTATTTTATGCTCATTGTTTTTTCCCAGAGGCATTTGTTTTCCAATGCATTTAGCTTGTGTTTTTGGTTTGATGTCTGATGATAACAACTAACGCAGGCGCTACACGTGAAAAGATCTGAAGTGAAAACAAGAGGCTGCCCTAGGAGAGTGTGGATTGAGAACATTAAAGAGCTTCTACGTTGACATGGAATGACAATAGCTATTTTGCCAATCAAGCAATGGATCGCAATCTGTTTCCTCTCTACGTCGCCAAACGGCAGCAGTGGAAATTGATGATGATGATGATGATGATGATGATGATGATGATGATGATGATGATGATGATGATGATGATGATATAGACCGCAGAAATATCAGAGACATTTAAAAAATACTTTATACCGAGCTAACAAAAGAGCCCGTTCCAGAGATCTTTTTCTGTCCTGACGCCTCAAGACATTCCAGGTGCAGAGAAAAGAAAAAGAAGATGTGATAATGTTTCAGTGAATCATTAACACCCTTGCTATACAATTGTTTTACCAACAGTGTTGGACAGCGTCAGCTAGTTTGTCTTGCCCGAACCTTACTGCGCAAAACTAAAATCCTAGTTCTGGACGAAGCCACGGCCGCTGTTGACTTTGAGACCGATGAGCTCATTCAGAAGACAATTAGAACAGAGTTCAAGGACAGCACGGTGCTTACCATCGCACACAGACTCAACACCATCCTTGATTATGATAGGTAAGATTATCTTTATGAATCTCTATTGTATAAATGTTGAATGTTGAATTCAGAATTGACATCATAGCACTCGGGACACTTCCATAAGCGCCCCGTCCCCATCTTCAGCAGCAAACTAAGAGTTCAAATTCCGATTTCACCAAAGAAAGTCTGATTGTATATCCGTCTTTTCTTTCCCTTGAATGCTGTGCATTGTCCAGATTCACTGGCAACTCCTTGCAGCGACATTCTCCTCGGACCGTTTTATTTTATAAAGTGTGAGTTAAAGTAACAATGTTGAGTTCTCTCGCCTTTCTCTTGGCCACTTATGTATTTGAGTTATGGACTTTTATTCAACCAGGTAAGAAAAATAAAAAAGAGCTTTTGAGCTGAAATCGTCATCATCAAGTGCCTTGCCGGCTGGTAAAAGCTTTCATACATTTCCACAGATTTATCGGTCTTTTAGGTTCTGGATCAATTCCACTGATGATTTTCTTCCATGCCACTGTCTTAAGCTATCCTCCATCGTTTCTCTTGATCTGCCTCTGCCTCTTCTACCAGTGATCTTTCCGGTCGTCACGATATTTTCCGGTGCTCCTTTTCTCATCACATGACTAAATAACTGTGTTTTTCTCCTTCTCATTGTTGTATATAATGTTTTACCTTTATTAGCTATTGCCAGGCAATCATTGTCAGTTATTCTATCAGTCCAAGGTATTGGCAACATTCTTCTCAAGTACCACATCTCAGTTGCCTCCAGGGTCTTCTATTCGCTCACATTTCAAGATTCACTGCCATACAACTGAATAAGCTAAAAGTCTACATAAATATACTTAGAGTATCTATGGATTAGGAAAAAGAAAAATAACGACATCCTCCTTGTTCTGAACATACAAGAGAATTGGCTCATAAACAGCATCCTGTCCCAACAGCTGAAGCATTTTGGCCATGGTGACGTCATGATGACCTGGGGAGAACGGCCATGGAGGCTGTAGTTTGTGAAAAAGAATACAGAGGCCGACTTTGACGAAAGCGGACAGAAGATACTGAAGATGCTATCGCTAAGAAAACACATAGGGCTGGAGAACTGTCTAGAGAAAGAGAAAGCTTTAGGTGTACAGTGAAGAGAGCGACGTTCTGTGAAGGACATGCTTATTGATGATTACAAAATAAGTGTATAATAAATGTTCTATAACATAAACTTATGTAACCTGTGGTGCCATTTCAGTGGTTTGAAATGAATTATGTCCGTATTTCATAGTCCTAGATTTAAAGCTGTACGATAAACATGCCAATGTGGACACCTTTTTTTTTTTTTTTTGAGGGGGTGCGGTGCCTTCATTGCTATGTTCTTTATACGCTTGTTTCCATAGCGAGGCGTACACGTCATTTGGAGGTGACAGGTTCGATTCCCGACACAGTAACTATAGCTCTCTGATGTTTATGTTGTCTAGTGTGTCCTCCTTTCTTTCCACTTCTTTCTATGAGTGCCTGTCAAACTATTGTCTTTTTATTAATTATATGTCCATAATATAAAATCAAAGAGCGCATTCATATTATTTTACCTTTCATTTTTTTTTCTTCAAAAAGCCTATCATCGTCAGTCTAACTCTGCACTACACACAACTGTTCCGGTCTCTCTGCCACAAATTAAGAGCTAAGAACCAATATCAAATCACTCGGGAGAATCTCATTGGCCAGTTCTAATAGGAAGTTTACGATGCTAATGGGGCCAGATAAAGTGTGATTACTTGCACTTTTCTTTCTTCTGCACATTGAGTGTCCACTTATTTCTTGCGGACATTCCACATTTTTCTTAGACCCTGATGATATTTCCGCTTGTCGGCGTTATTGAGGTGCTCCCAAAGGTCCTTTACCGAATCTGTCTTTGTCAGGCTTCAATTCACTGCCTTCCCAGTGACGCAGTACAAGCTAATCAATGTGCCTGTTTATGTCTTGGAGACAGCTTGTTTATATCCCCTCCCTCCATTTGTTTAAACACCTTCTTACTTATTTCATTTCGTAATATAACTTGTCATGCCCATACTAGCCTCCCCCCTCCCTCCCCACCCTTTCGCCACACCCCCAGTGCGCATTTCTTCGTTCATGTCGACAGTAGTTGGTTAGAAGTGTTTATTGTCTTGACCGTTGCGTTATTGTGTTACAGTTTGTGTTACGTTTAGTCATCATCATTATCATCAGATTCAACTTCTGCATATAACAAAATATGTAGGACACATTCAGTCAGTCAGTCAGTCAGTCAGTCAGTCAGTCAGTCAGTCAGTCAGTCAGTCAGTCAGTCAGTCAGTCTTCTTTCAGTAGCATATCCTTGTGCAGAACCTTGCTCCCATAGTCTGAATCCGGATCGGCTTCTCGATCACAAGCGCGATGTCCCACGTACGCTTACACCCATGCTGGATGATCATGAAGTCCACATGACTCTGCACCCGTCTTCTTCTCTTCGGCCCTCCTCTTTCTCTTTTACCAGGCATAAACCCCTCCAATATTGTTCTCTCTTAACTTTTATTCCGTTTCAAAATACCAAAACATTTCAGTTTTCTGTATTTTATCGTCTTTTAAAGGCAACCTTCTTCAATAGTCAGTTCGTAAAAGTGTTGGATGCACTTGTTTCTGTTTCTTTACCATGATATTCTTGGAGACTCGTCCGCCACATTTGTATTCAGTGGCATCTATGCGCCCTCCTCTTTTCTTTTAGTGTCTAAAGGTCTCACATGTTATGTGTTATTTTGTTTTGTTTCATATATGTTATGGTTTCTTGGCAAGTTTTGCATAAGGTAGTTTGCGTAGACACATTAGCAACACTAAAACCATTGTAACATTTCATCCACAGAATCATGGTACTGGACAAAGGAAAAATCAAAGAATTCGAATCACCGCAAGCTTTGCTGGCAGACAAAAGCAGTATTTTCCACGGCATGGCCAAAGACGCTGGGCTAGTTAATTAAAGAACCGCCAAACTGGATGAACTGCTTCATTTTTCTTTAACTTATTTCGTTTCGCAGTTTACAAGAAATGTTGTACATGTAACTTAAATGTAACAGTAGCAGGTAGCACTGGCAGTATGCGGTTGTCTGAATATAGTCTATCGAGTTAATTAAATGTCTTCTACTTCTTCACCCTCGCCGGCTGTGTAAGTTCTGGCTGTTCTTCCACTTCTGGGCTATAATCCTGTTCCAGAAACTGAGTGTTCATGGCACATCCGTTTCACAAGTCTCACTTATTTGCATGCAGACTGTTGGTTCCTTGCCTCTCAGGCAGATGAACGACATCGAGGGAAGAATTAAATGTAAAAGGCGTGTATGATGTTGAATGACTGTGCAAAAAAAAAAAAAAACGGCTATAACTTCCCACAAGTTTGTTATTATAAAAAAGAATACACTATCAAATTGCATTTTTACATTTGTTTTGTGTGTGGGTTGCTTAGTGTCTGGAAACCTGCTTTGTTGGCTGTATTCATATGTTTAATTTTCCACTGAGTCAAGAATGTTTTTGTTAACAACCTCAAGTCCTAGGTCTGCCCTGTATCTTTTTCTTCTTCTTCCCTTTCACTGCCTTTAAACTCCGGCTGAACCTTCTGGTTTTTTTTTTTTAAACCCACTTCTTGACTTTGGGCTTGTTCCACAACCTTTTTTTATAGAGGGGGGGGGGGGCGTGACCACACCCAAATAAGGCCCCGGAACCCTCAAAGGGGGAATATTATATTTGAAAAAAAATTGAAAAATTTTGTGGGAAATAAAACTAAAATGTTGTACCCCATCTCTTGCTGAGATAAACACCGATCAATGTTTAAGTAAGTCTAACAAAAAACATTTTTTTTTTTTACGTGCTGGGCATGTATGGGTAGACGACCTTCATTTGTAAAGACCAATCCGCACTTGGTGGCTGATGGGGTTCAGCATCACGTCGGCCGCTATTACTTAACAGGACTGTACCTGGTACCCACTGGCTGATTCGACCTGGGAGCCAAGGTCATTTTTGAAAATAGTCGGGCTCCCTCAGGACCCGAACC
>CAJHNH020005644.1:17500-18924 GCA_905116865.2 Candidula unifasciata
ACCCAAGAAGCGAAGATGGAACATGGCTTGGTCACCGTCAAGGTATGAGGATATGAAATCCTGATTTACCCGACCAAAAAAGCTCTCACATGGACACCAACGAGGGTAGAGAAAAAACAGGGGAGCCCCAAAAAACATGAACCATGGAGGTTACGAACAATGGAGAATGGACCATGAGTGTTGGGCATCTTTGACATGGAAAAAACTGCATCTGAAGATTTGACCAAGACAGGAAAGCATGGGGGAAGGTCCCTCTCTGAAGCCTCATGTGCATTAGCATAACGAGAACTGATGATGAGGATATGTGTATATACCATATATAAATATATATAACCATAATAATAATATATACCTACGACGCGATACAGCAGCCAAATACAGAAGTGCTTTTATTCAGATGGTATATATATATAATATATAAGCCAGAACGATGTAGAAGAGAAGGAAGAGAAGAAGCTAGTATGTGAGAAGTATTTGCAGTTGCTGTATCTATATATATGCCGTATCAGAGAAGAAGAAGAATGAATAAGAAGATATATATATACTATTATATATATATATATAGATATATATAGAATATATACTAATATATAGAAGAGGTGAGTGAAGGTGTGTGTGTGTCTGTAATAATGTATATATATAATAATATTAATCGTTTGGGGGGGGTAATAATAAAATAAGCACAATAAATTTAAAATATTTAATAAATATTTTTGTGGGGTGTCTGTCTGATATATAAAATAATATATATATAATATATTATTATATAATATATATAATAACTATAAACTGGGGAAACAGGGTAATGGTGTATATTATATAATATATGTGTGGTGTTGTCTGTATATTTAATTTATAATATATATATATATTATTATTATATATTTATAATATTTTAAACATATTAAAATGGGGAAAAATGGGTATAGGGTGTATATAAATATTAATATATATTTTATTTTATATATATAAACAGGGGGGAAGGGCTGGGAGGGGAAAAAAATAGAGTTTTTAAAAGGCCGAAATTAAAAAGCGTGGTGTGGGTAAAAAAAGGGATTTTGGGGAATTGAAAGTGGGGGCAGACGATGGTCAGTTGTGCGTTGGACAATTCCTGGACGTGGGTTTAATGTTAAAAACAACTCAAGTGTGCGGAGTTCTGCCTGATAGACTTGCGTGCAGCCCCCCCGGGCTTTTTTTGTTTTTTTAGTGTCTATTATAGGGAAAACAAAGTTGTATGAATAAAGATGGCTAAATAAAAAAGCTAAACAGGTAGAAACGATAGTTTTTAAATTTTATCACACGAGTGGGACTATCTGTCGGGGGCGTTTTTTTTTTTTCTTTTTATATTTTGGGATCATTTTTAGATTACAATTGAGGAAAAGAAAGCTAAAATACCCTTTTTATTTTTCAGGTGTTTGGTTAGG
>CAJHNH020005645.1:0-18913 GCA_905116865.2 Candidula unifasciata
TTGACAAAAAAACCACGGTCCTAGGACAACTAACTGGGTGTTACTGAAAGAGCTGGCACGTAAGTTTACTGATTTACAGCTATAAAAATTGACATCAGTGCACACCGAGCTTACCTAAAGATGTTTAGTCTCCTGCAGTAAAAGGCGTAGGTGCTAATTGTTCCCATATCATACTAATTATACACACGCCGTTCCTGCCCTCGCCTTTGTTCACTGGTCCCCCACCTCCACCCTCCCCCTTTTCCATTTTCCTGTCGGATCCACACATATTTCCTCTCTCACTCATTTATGAACAGTTTTTTTTTTTTTTCGATCAGCATTTGTTCCTGGTCTTTGTAATGTCTTCTTTGTCCAGTACAATACTACCCCCGTAGCTATTTCTTTTATAGCCAGAAAATCCGCTGTTTCATTCCCTGCGTATTAAGCCTGAGGAAACTGGTGAAAATTAAATGGGATAAATTCCAAGTAGGCGAAGAGAAATAAGAGAAATTTCAGGGGACAGACACTTTATATCCCTTTCTCTTCTTTTTTTTTTTTCTTTCATTCTTATTCTTCTTTCCTCTTCATCATCATCTTCTTCTGTCTTGTACTTCTTTTTCTTTATTGTTCTTCTTCTTCTTCCTTTCTTCTCTTCTCTTCTTTCTGTATTCGTATGCTTATTCTTATTCTTCGTATTCTTCGTTCACCAGCTGTGAATTCTGGCGGAAGGTCCCGGTTGATCATCCCGTTTGGACTTTAGGCTTTTACCTGGACCTGAGTTTTGCGTGTTCAACCGTTAAACTGGCTTTTGCCGTTTCCTGCCTCACGGGCAGATGTACTCCGACTTCGAGGGAAGACGTCAGGTCTATTTCTAGGATGACTGTGGCCATTGTTTTGTGTGTGTCGAGATGTTACCTTATTTGTGTGGTGTCCTCTTTGTCCCTTTCTCCACAGGTGCTGCCTCCGGAGTACCCCCTTTGGGCCAGCCCTGTGTGGAACGGTTGGCCCTCAAGGAAAGGCAGGGGCAGATCATGGACATTCCAAGGAGGTTTCCATAAGTGCAGAGCCAACACATAACGCTCTGGTTTTGGGCTCTCCCAAGGAATCGTCACCTCCTGCATATGACTGCTTAACCTCACAAATGTATTAGGCTTCCGCTCGACACGGGCTGTCCCTCCTGAGATTAGCGAGGAGCAGCCCTTGGGTTCTGGACTTTTGTGACCAAACGAATATTTACAGTCTTTTTCATCGCACGATTGTCATCTTTAACGTGCCGTTAGAACGACAGAGTGGAGAATCCAGTGTCAGGCACGTCTTTATCTGTTTGGTCCCAACACTCGGGCGAGTGGGAGTCACTGGATGTGGACATTTGGACTTGTTCCCAATCAGTACAATTTATGATGGTTGGATTTTGAGCTATTTTTGTCGGACACTTGGGCTTAACCAGCCGATGGATGGATGCTGTCTTGGTGTACCTCAGCGTGGTGGCGACGACACAGAGGGTTGAAAGAGGATGTACCTGGGTAGAATCTTGCTGCGAGACTTCACCCACAGGAGATGTTACTCGTCTGTGCTGACGGTCAAGGGTTGAGTCTCAGCAGCACAATGTTCTCTTCACTCCACACACTTTTAACCGAGGGTTATCATTTTAGTTATACGTTTGGCAAGTACTTTACTCATGTTCCTTGGTTCCCAGGTCGACCCAGCCTTGAGTGGGTACCGGGTGCAATCCCGGGAAGTAGAGGCGGCCGGCGTGATGCTGACCACATCACCCATCTTGTGCCGTTGGTCTATAAAAATATAGGTCTAGCCCTATATGCCCTATACGCCTAAAGGCGTGGAAAGGGTCCTTTACTTTTTTTTTTTTTACTCATGTTCCTAATGAGTTTTGATAAGCTTTTTCACTAATCCGTTTGGGGGTTGGCTGATGAGAGACGCAAAGACACTTTCTTTCTTCTTCTTCTTCTCTTCTTCTCTTCTTCTTCTTCTTCTTTTTTCTTTTCTTCTTCTTCTTCTTCTTCTCCTTCTTCTTCTTCTTCTTCTTCTTCTGTCCTTCTTCTTCTTCTTTCTTCTCCTCCTCTTTCTTCTTCTTCTTCTTTTTCCTCTTCTTTCTTCTTCCTTTCTCTTCTCTTTTCTTTCTTCTTCTTTTCTTCTTTTCTTCTTCTTCTTCGTCTTCTTTTTTCTTCTTCTTCTTCTTCTTCTTCTTCTTCTTCTTCTTCTTCTTCTCTTCTTCTTTCTTCTTTCTTCTTCTTCTTCTCTTCTTCTTCTTCTTCTTCTTCTTTTCTTTCTTCTCTCTTCTTCTTCTTCTTTCTTCTTCTTTCTTCTTCTTCTTCTTCTTCTTCTTCTTCTTCTTCTTCTTCTTCTCTTCTTCTTCTTCTCTCCTTCTTCTTCTTCTTCTTCTTCTTCTCTCTTCTTCTTCTTCTTTCTTCTTTCTTCTTCTTCTTCTTCTTTCTCTTCTTCTTCTTCTTTCTTCTTCTTCTTCTTCTTCTTCTTCTTTCCTCTTCTCTTCTTCTTCTTCTTCTTCTCTTCTTCCTTCTCTTCTTCTTCTCTTCTTCTTCTTTCTCTTTCTTCTTCTTCTTCTTTCTTTTCTTCTTCTTCTTTCTTCTTTCTTCTTCTTCTTCTTCTTCTTCTTCTCTTTTCTTTCCTTTCTTTCTTTTCTTCTTCTTCTTCTTCTTCTTCTTCTCTTCTTCTTCTTCTTTCTTCCTCTTCTTCTTCTTTTCTTCTCTTTCTTCTTCTCTTCTTTCTTCTTCTTCTTCTTCTCTCTCTTCTTTTTCTCTCTCTTTCTTCTTCTTCTTCTTCTTCTTCTTCTTCTCTTCTCTTCTTCTTCTTCTTCTTTCTTCTTTCTTCTCTTTCTTCTTCTTCTTCTTCTTCTTCTTCTTTTCCTCTTCTTCTTCTTCTTCGATCTTCTTTTCTTTCTTTTTCTTTTCTTTCTCTCTCTTCTTTCTTTCTTCTTCTTCTTCTTTCTTCTTCTTCTTCTTCTTCTCTCTTCTTCTTCTTCTTTCTCTCTTCTCTTCTTCTTCTTTCTCTTCTTCTTCTTCTTCTTCTTTCTTCTTCTTCTTCTTTCTCTCTCTTCTCCTCTTCTTTTCTTCTTCTTCTTTCTTCTTCTTCTTCTCTTCTTCTTCTTCTTCTTCTTTCTTCTTCTTCTTCTTCTTTCTTTTCTTCTTCTTCTCTTTCTTCTCTCTTCTTCCTTCTCTCTTCTTTTTTTCTTCTTCTTCTTTCTTCTCTCTCTTCTTCTTTCTTCTCTTCTTCTTCTTCTTCTTCTTCTTCTTTTTCTTCTCTTTTCTTTCTTCTTCTTCTTCTTCTCTTCTTCTTCTTTTCTCTTCTTCTTCTTTCTCTTCTTCTTCTTCTTCTTCTCTTCTTCTTCTTCTTTTTCTTTTCTTCTTCTTCTTCTTCTTCTCTTCTTCTTCTCTTCTTCTTCTTCTTTCTCCTCTTCTTCTCTCTTCTCTTCTTCTCTTCTCTCTCTTCTTCTCTTCTTCTTCTTCTTCTCTCTTCTTCTTCTTCCTCTTCTTCTCTTCTTCCTCTTCTTCTTCTTCTTCTTCTTCTTCTTCTTCTTCTTTTTCTTCTCTCTTCTTCTTCTTCTTCTTTCTTCTTCTTCTTCTTCTTCTTCTTTCTTCTTCTTTCTTTCTTCTTCTCTCTTCTTCTTCTTCTCTTCTTCTTTCTTCTTCTTCTTCTCTTCTTCTTCTTCTTCTTCTTCTTTTCTTCTTCTTCTTCTTCTTCTTCTTCTTCTTCTTCTTCTTCTTTCTTCTTCTTCTTCTTCCTTTCTTTCTTCTTCTTCTTCTTCTTCTTCTCTTTCTTCTTCTTCTTTCTTCTTCTTCTTCTTTCTTCTTCTCTTTCTCTCTCTTCTTCTTCTTCTTCTCTCTTCTCTTCTTCTTCTTCTTCTTCTCTCTCTCTTCTTCTTCTTCTCTCTCTCTTCTCTTCTCTCTCTTCTTCTTCTTCTTCTCTCTTTCTCTTTCTCTCTTCTTCTTCTCTTCTTCTTCTCTTTCTTTTCTTCTCTTCTTCTCTCTTCTCTTCTTCTTCTTCTTCTTCTTCTTTTCTTCTCTCTTCTTCTTCTCTTTCTTTCTCTCTCTCTCTCTTCTCTCTCTTCTTCTCTTCTTCTTCTTCTTCTTCTTCTTCTTCTTCTTCTTCTTCTTCTTTCTTCTTTTCTTCTTCTTCTTCTTCTCTTCTTCTCTCTTTTATTCTTCTTCTTTCTTCTTCTCTTCTCTCTCTTCTTCTTCTTCTTCTTTCTTCTCTTCTTCTTTTCTCTTCTTCTTCTTCTTCTTTCTTCTTCTTTTCTTCTCTTCCTTCTTCTTTCTTCTTCTCTCTCTTCTCTTCTCTTCTTTTTCTTCTTCTCTTCTTCTTCTTCTTTTTCTTCTTTCTTCTTCTTTCTTCTCTTCTCTTTCTTCTCTTCTCTCTTCTCTTCTTCTCTCTCTTCTTCTCTTCTTCTTCTCTCTTCTTCTTTCTTTCTTCTTTTCCTCTTCTTCTTCTTCTTCTTTTTCTTCTTCTTTTCTTCTCTTCTTTCTTTCTTTTTCTTCTTCTTCTTCTTCTTCTCTTTCTTCTTCTTTCTTCTTTCTCTTCTTTCTCTTCTTTCTTCCTCTTCTCTCTTCTTCTTCTTCTTTCTCTCTTCTTTCTTCTCTTCTTCTTCTCTTCCTCTTCTTCTTCTCTCTTTCTCTCTTCTTCTTCTTCTTCTTCTTCTTCTTCCTCTTTCTTCTTCTCTCTTCTTCTCTTCTCTCTTCTTCTCTTCTCTTCTTCTTCTCTTTCTTTCTTCTTCTTTCTTCTTCTTCTTCTTTCTTTTTCTTCTTCTCTCTTCTTCTTCTTCTTCTCTTTCTTTTCTTTTCTCTTCTTCTTCTTTTTCTCTTCTTTCTTTTCTTCTTCTTTCTTTCTTCTTTCCTTCTTCTCTTCTTTCTTCTTTCTTCTTTCTTTTCTTTTCTCTCTCTTTCTTCTTCTTTCTCTCTTCTTCTTTTCTCTCTTCTTTTCTCTTCTTTCTTCTTCTTCTTCTTCTTCTTCTTCTTCTTCTTCTCTCTTTCTCTTTCTCTCTTCTTCTTTCTTTCTTCTTTTCTCTTTTCTTTCTTCTTTCTTCTTCTTTTCTTCTTTCTCTTCTTCTTCTTTTTTTTCTCTTTCTTCTTCTTCCTCTCTTTTCTTTCTTCTTCTTCTCTTTCTTCTTCTCTTCTTCTTCTCTCTTCTTTTCTTCTTCTTCTTCTTCTTCTCTTCTTTCTTCTTCTTCTTCTTCTTCTCTCTTCTTCTTTCTTCTTTTCTTCTTCTTCTTTCTTCTTTTCTTCTTCTTCTTCTTCTTCTTCTCTTCTTCTCTTCTTCTTCTTCTTTTCTTCTTCTTTCTTCTTCTTCTCTCTTTCTTCTCTTTCTCTTCTTCTTCTTCTTCTTTCTTCTTCTTCTTCCTTCTTCTTCTTCTTCTCTTCTCTTCTTCTTCTTCTTCTTCTTTTCTTCTTTCTTTTCTTCTTTCTTTTTCTTCTTCTTCTTCTTTTCTCTTCTTCTCTTCTTCTTCTTCTTTCTTCTTCTTCTTCTTCTCTTCTTCTTTCTTCTCTTTTCTTTCTTCTTCTCTTCTTCTCCTTCTTTCTCTTCTTCTTCTTCTTCTTCTTTTTCTTCTTCTTCTTTTCTTCTTTTTTCTTCTTTTTCTTCTTCTTTCTTCTTTTCTTCTTCTTCTTCTTTCTCCTCTTCTTCTTCTTCTTCTTCTTTCTTCTTTCTTCTTCTTCTTCTTCTTCTCTTCTTCTTTTCTTTCTTTTCTTCTTCTTCTTTTTCTTCCTTCTTCTTCTTTCTCTCTTCTTCTTCTTCTTCTTTTCTCTTCTCTTCTCTCTCTTCTTCTTCTCTTCTCTTCTTTTTTCTTCTTCTTCTTCTTTCTTCTCTTCTCTTCTTTCTTCTTCTTCTTCTTCTTTCTTCTTCTTCTTCTCTTTCTTCTTCTTCTCTCTTCTTTCTTCTTCTCTCTTCTTTCTTTTCTTTCTCTTTCTTCTTCTTCTTTCTTTTCTCTTCTTCTTCTTCTCTTCTTCTTCTTCTTTTCTTCTTTCTTCTTTCTTCTTTTTTCTTCTTCTTCTTTCTTCTTCTTCTTTCTTTTCTTCTTCTTCTTCCCTCTCTTTCTTCTTTTTTCTTCTTTCTTCTTTTCTTCTCTTTCTTTTTCTTCTTCTCTCTTCTCTCTTTCTCTCTTCTTTCTTCTCTTCTTCTTCTTCTTCTTCTTCTTCTTCTTCTTCTTCTTCTTCTTCTTTTTTTCTTTTTTCTTCTTCTTCTTCTTCTTCTTCTCTTCTCTCTTCTTCTTCTTCTTCTCTCTTTCTTCTTCTTCTTTTCTTTTCTTCTTCTTCTTCTTTTCTGCTTCTCTTTTCTCTTCTTCTTATCTTTTCTTCTTTTTCTTCTTCTTCTTTCTTTCTTCTTCTTCTTCTTCTTCTTTCTTCTTCTTCTCTCTTCTTCTCTTCTCTCTCTTCTCTCTTCTTTTTCTTTTCTTCTTCTTTCTCTTTTCTTCTTCTTCTTCTTTCTTTCTTTTTTCTTCTTCTTCTCTCTTCTTTCTTCTTTTCTTCTTCTCTATTCTTCTCTCTTCTTCTTCTTCTTCTTCTTTCTTCTTCTTCTTCTTCTCTTCTCTTTCTTTCTTTTTCTTCTTCTTCTTCTTTTTCTTCTTTCTTCTTCTCTTCCTTCTTCTTCTTCTTTCTTCTTTCTTCTTACTCTTCTTCTTCTCTTCTTTCTTCTTCTTCTTTCTTCTTCTTCTCTTTCTTCTTCTTCTTCTTCTTTTTTCTTCTTCTTTTCTTCTTCTTTTCTTTTTTTCTTCTTCTTTCTTCTTCTTCTTCTTTTCTTCTTCTTCTCTCTTCTTCTTCTTCTTCTTCTCCTTCTTTCTTCTTTCTTCTTCTTCTTCTTCTTTTCTTCTTCTTCTCTTCTTCTTTCGTTCCATTCTTCTTCTTCGTCTTCTTCTTCTTCTTCCTTCTTTCTTCTCTTCACTGTCTTCTTCTTCGATTTCTTTTCTATCCTTCTTCTGGGAGATCCTTCTCTCTTCCTTTTTTTATCAATCCCTTTCTTTTCCTTATATTTTTCTTCTTTTCTTTTTTTTTTCTTATTTCTTTTTTTATTTTCCTTTTTTTTTTTCGATTTTTTTTTTTTTTGCTTTTTTTTTATTCTAACGCTTTTTTATTTTCTTTCTTTTTTATCTATTCATTTGTTTTCTTCTCTTGTTTTTCCTCCCTTTTTTTTTTTTTTTATACTTTTTTGTCTTTTTCCTTCTATTTTTTTTCTTTTCTTGTTTTTTTTTTTTTTTTTTTTTTTTTTTTTCAAAAAATTTTTTTTCCACAAAAAAAAAAGCTAAAAAAATTTTTAAACATCTTTTCTTTTCTACTCTTTTTTTATTTTTCAACAAGAATTTTCAAAAATTTTTTTGGGTTTTCATAAAAAATTAAATTTTTTTACCGAAGCAAATAAAGAAAATACACAGCCACAAAATGGTCAATGTTGCCTTGACGATTGTTTGTGTTTAAGGGAATCAGCAAGTTTCTCACCACACCGAATTTGGAAAGACTAACAAACCTGTCGGTTTTGTTAAATTAATAATTTTATTATTTTGTTACCTAACGAAAAAAATGAACATTAAATGTGATGAATTCAGGAAAAAAGCGAACAAATAAAAAGAAAAAAAAGATTCAGAACAACTGTCTGTTATTGTTTGTTTACGAATAAACAACGAAAGATTCAGGTTAGTTTAAAAAGATATTTTAAAATACAAAGTGCAACAATAAACCAATGACAGACTGCAAAACATCCTATGGGCTTTTAAATTATATATTTAATTAAAGTAGGATCGATTTATTGTTAGGATTAATCTATATGTTTATCTCATGGAGAGGTTTGGAAGGCACTGGGCGAATTGAACAGATGCATCTCTGATAAACAGTGTTAATTAATATCATTACAATGGAGTAATTAAAATAAGCGGGAATCAGTGAAATCGTAGGAGATGTGAAGTTATAGAAAATTATATTTAAAAAAAATCAAAGTAAATTGGACAAACCTCAAGTAAGTTGATATATTCAAGTTCTTGAGTACAATGAAAACATCAGATAGAAGATGCGTTAAATACAAAAAGTTTCATGTAGAAAATCTCAAGCAGAATCAGCATTTTATAAAAAGAGGAACATTTTATGCAGTCTTTTTGTTTTGTCAGTTGAGACAAAAAAGATAATTCTTAAAAGATTTACCAATTCTATTCTGATTTAGCAGAAGTAAATCGTGGACAGTTGGTAGATTAGCGACACACTATTAGGAAGTTGCGAAGATGTAGTTTTATAGACGAATGATGAAAATACTCTGGACAGATTAAAAGAATAATGAGGATGTCTTGAAAGACACAAAAGGGACCCACAATTTTGGAGTTATAGAAAAGCATGATAAGAAAACACTGGATGGACAAAACGAAGTATGTCTTGAAAGAAATGTACTCGCACTAAGAATTGACTACCCATATCAGAAAAATAGTCTACATTGTGGAGTTCAAGGGCGAATGGATGAGAACACACTGGATAGATGAAACGAGGAATGTCTTGAAAGAATTTTACTCACTGAGAATTGACTACCAATATCAGAAAGAAAGTCTACATTATGGAGTTATGAGCGAAGTCTTTAAAATGTCTTGAAAGATGTTTACTCACAATGAGAACTGATTACCCAAATCAAAAACAGACAGTCTACATTGTGGAGTTCTAGACGAATGCTGAGAACTCACTGGATAGACGAAAAGAGCAATAAAGGTGTCTTGGAAGAAATTTACTCACAATGATTTGAGTTGAGTCAAGAATTGACATCACAGAACTCGGATCATCACCATACATGCTCCGTCCTTATCTTCAACAGCATGCGCAGAGTTCCAATACTGATAGTACCGATGACGTTCTGGTTATATGTGCGTCTTGCCTTTCCTCTGAGTGAAGTGAGCAAACCAGACCCTCTGGCTACACCCAGGTGCCTCGTTCTCTCCAGACCATAATAATTTTGTTTCTCTACAGATTCCATTGCTTTTCCCACAGGGCCTTGGCCACATTTGTCTTGTCATGCTTACTCACGATGAGAACTGATTACCTACATTTGTTTGGATTTGAAACTAACTGATAGTCAGAATCTTAACTGGCCTTTAAAGGATTGGCTAACCTATTACACACAAACACCCACGACACGCAAACACACACACAAACACACACGCAAACACACACACAAACACACACGCAAACACACACACAAACACACACAGAAAGAGAAAAGAGAGAGAGAGAGAGAGAGAGAGAGAGAGAGAGAGAGAGAGAGAGAGAGAGAGAGAGAGAGAGCCATATTGACATACACTCTTTTTCCTTTGAATTCTGTGATTGGAAGGATTACTGTTTTTTATCCAAGTTGTTGCTTCTGACAATAATTAACCGTCGCATTTTCCTTAATATATAGACGGAGAGAATGTAGTCCTGTCACCCAGCTACTGAGTTCAGTGCTTGGTGCAGCACTATGATTTCATTTAAAATGCTTCTTGGCTGTGCCCACCGTAGTGGCGATCTGCAGATTCAGAAGATGGCGAGTAACGTGTTGCCAGAGAACTGATTGTGCTTTTTAGATTAATCATCACTTGCTTCCACTGTCGTTGAGCTGCATTTTTAGTGTCGGACTGTTGTGTTGGCACTTCTGGAGTCAGACTGCCTGTGTTGGCATTTCTGGTGCCGTATGCATTTACTGTGTGTGTTTGCTATTGTCTTTGCTGTGACTTCAGTCTATGCCAATTTATTTTCCTCAAACTTCACAGTGATAATAATTTAGTGTGGTTTTTGTTGTCATAGAAACAGGGCAACTATTCGACTAACTTTTTTGCTTGAACAGCCTTAAAAGTCTATGGTTAAGCACCAGCAAGGAGATAAAAATTAGAATTTTGAGAGCATGCATCTTCCCTCATACGGATGTGAGTCGTGGACTATCTCTCAGTCCTTAAGAAAGAGAATAGGGGCTTTTGAGCTGAAATGCTATAGAAAGATTCTCAGAATATCTTGGACAAAGAAGATGAGAAATATTGACATCTTAAAAAATCTGAACATTAAGGAAGATTGGCTAATAAACAGCATCCTTTCTCGAAAGCTGAAATATTTTGGTTATATGAAGCGCCACGACGGATTGGAAAAAATTATAGCAGAAGGCATGGTACCAGGAAGGATGGGCAGAGGCCGACCGACACGAAGATGGGCACAGGATATAAGTGACTCCTTGAGTGTTAAAGTTCATGAGGCGGGGGAACTGGCAAGAGACCGAGTTTCTTACAGGCAGACTGTGATGAGAGCGACGTTCTGCAAAGGACCTGCTACATGATAATGATGATCTATATATATATATATATATATATATATATATATATTATTATATATATATATATATATATATGTGTGTGTGTGTGTGTGTGTGTGTGTGTGTGTGTGTGTGTGTGCCTGCGTGCCGGATACTAGAAATTAGCTGTTAGTCGAGGTTCCAACTTCACTATAGACTTCATGTACCAGAGCATTTCACATTACATGCCCTTCACTATCCCATTTTATTAAGTAGTGAGAAAAAAAAACATATCTGTCCAAGCACAATCATGAAACTCGCACACGCAAAGTAAGTGCATAAGACAGCCGTTCAATGAGTCAAGACTAACATTCCCCCCCCCCCCCCCCACCTTTTTCTACCCCCACCAGTTTTGTAGCTGATTGTTGATGCAATGGAACCACCAACACGTCCCAGATTCACTAAGACCTATCAAGTACCCCATGAGCTTACTATCTCATTTAAACCACAGTCAGTGAAATCTGCTCTGAGCTTATTGTCTCCTTTAAACCCCACTCAGTAAAATCAGCTCTGCGTTAATTGTCTCATTTAAACCCCATTCATTAAAATCTGCTCTGAGTTTATTATCTCATTTAAACCAGATTTAGTAAAATCTGCATTGAGTATATAGTCTCATTTGAACCTCATTCAGTAAATGTGTGCTCTGAGTTTGTTTCAATTAAACAACACAGCTTAGAAATGTGCTCTGAGTTTGTCTCAGTTACACACCACCAATTTAAAATGTGCTCTGAGTTTGTCTCAGTTACACGCCACCAATTTAAAATGTGCTCTGAGTTTGTCTCAGTTACACACCACCAATTTAAAATGTGCTCTGAGTTTGTCTCAGTTACACACCACCAATTCAATTAGTTTCTAGTAAGAAGAACTCCACAAGGGAAGTATGTACAGCAGGGGTCCGCTGATCATTAGTAGAAAGATCCCTCGTCGACTATTGTTTCGGCCCCTTACAATTCCTATACAATCTCGGATGGTGTCCCGACTTTTGGCATGACTCCCAGGCCTCGATCCTCCCCTGCTACACTTTACCGATTTAAACACCATCCTGTGAAAGTGTGCTCTGAGTTAACACTCTCTCATTCTAGATCTCAGAATTCGCATCTTTCTAAAGCACGCTCCAAGTTGGAAGAGATCGAAAGAGAACTACCCCCAGGCGGGTTAAAAGTACGAAGAAATAGAAAGATTTGTGTTGAGGATGAAGAAACCTAATGGCCGATCACAGCATTTACACCCAGCCGGTGGGCACGGACAGTTAAGAAGTGGCAAGTGTTTGCCAAGAATTAATAGAGTAATGGTGCTGATGTTTACTGGGGTCCCTCTACAGCAGCGGTTCTCAACCTGTGGGTCGCGACCCATTTGGGGGTTGAATGACCCTTTCTACTGTATTAAATGGTCGCGGCATTACTAACTGTTCTACAGAGTACGTTTAAAGCTGAGAAACGGTGGGTCGTTACCTGACATGAAATTTGATATATGTGCAGCAGGCGTCTGAACTTGTGTTTGCTCCTCGGGGATCAGTCTTACAGACAGCAACTGCGGGAGATGATAAGAGTGTAGTGGAATTTCTCATTCTTCTCCTCCTCCTATTATTTTTCTGCTCCTCCTTCTTCTTCTCCCCCTCCTCCTCCTCCTTCTTCTTCTCCTTCTTCTTCTTCTTCTTCTTCTTCTTCTTCTTCTTCTTCTTCTTCTTCTTCTTCTTCTTCTTCTTCTTCTTCTTCTTCTTCTTCTCCTTCTTCTGCTTTTGTTTTAACTCCTTCGTCTTCTTCTGCTTCTTCTTTTTATTCTCCTCCTCCTCAACCTTCACTCATCCTCCCCCTGATTCACCTTCCTGTATTCCCCCTGTTTCACCTTCCTGTATTCCCCCTTTCTTATTTTTTTTTTATATACATACTGGAAGAAAACTCATCTAAATTATGAGCGAGAATACATTATCATTCCTGACCATCCACTGTTGCATGGATTATATGGTCAATATCATCATGCGGTTAACCTTTACTCCCCATAACATTGCCAGGATCCTGTTATAACGTGCACCAACCAAATAACCCTAGGACGAACGTCTGCTTCCCTGCGGATTAAGACCGAAAACCTTCGGACACTTAGCTTTGATCTGGTCAGTCAGCTACCATCGATCTTGATGGCAGACCAACAGCTAAGATCTTTCTTTTACTATATATGCCGGATTACTGTTTTAGTCTTGAAAAGTGTTTGCTTTTGACAACAGTTAGCCGTTGCATTTACCATATATGTAGACTGTAAAGACAATGACGGTCCTGAAATCCCATGCTATCATTGTGGAAGACTTTTATTGATACAGGCGAGTCTTGCTAGTCACATTCGCCTTCGCCTTCGCCATGGGATGTGAGTCCCATACCTTCTGATAGCGCGATATAACACTCTCGTCTGAAAATACGGAACGGTGCAAATCAGTTATCAGACTGTAAAGATATAAAGATATAGTTCCGATGCCAGTTACTGAGTTAAATGCATGGCGCGACGCTGTGGATTTCCAGTTTACTTTATGTTATGAACTGCATATTCAGCAAAGGGCGAGTAGCCTGTTGCTTGAGGACTGGCGGTGTCTTACGCAATTAATGGCGTGTACAACTGCTGATATGTTGTAACTGCTGCTTCCATCGATAATAAACTGCGTTTCTCATGTCAGGCTTTTTGTTTGTGTTGGCACTTCTGACGGCTACCTTTTGCATTAAATATATATGTTTGCTGCTGACCTTGCTGAGACTTCAGTATGCGTCGGTTTTTTTTTTTAAACAAGGGGCTGTGATGGGCATTCTGTATGGTGCTGCTGGCACAGGGCAGGAGCAACTATGTGATGAATCTATGACGTTGAAAAGGTCGTGGAGGCATGGTGTCCGCTTCGAGTGTTAGAGGTTCCAGGTTCAATCCCCGGTAAGGGCTGGGATTTTTTCACGTGGACTAGGACTTCTAGTAATTCCTCCTGGTCTCTGAGTAGTAAGATCAGACGCCCGTTTACATTGATATGCACGTAAAAAAAAATCCATTGGCAGTTGGAAATCTAGAAGAGATGCTTAACGGCTCTGCCCGGGCAAAATTTGATGTTAAAAATCTACCCAATGTATTTCAGGATCCCCGCTGGTGCTACAGAGCCTCTGCACTGTGCTGAGCTTCTTCGCACTCAGACTTTAGTTAGAAGAAGAACGGAGCAGTTATGGGTTACTATCCGTGTGCCATGATGTTGATCCATTGTTCAAACCACAATACTGCGAAGCTGAAACTGGGATTACATTATTACCTTTTCTCAGAGGCCTAGGGCGATCAGATGTACCGTTTTCCCAGCGAAAATTCTATTTTGCAGGTGTGTCACGAAATATTTTGGTCATATCAAGCGCCACGACGGATTGGAAAAAATAATAGCAGAAGGCATGGTACCTGGAAGGAGAAGCTGGGGCCGACCAACGCGAAGATAGGCACAGGATATAAGTGACTCATTGAATATAAAAGTACATAAGAGGTGGCGAGACACCGAGTTACTTTTAGACAAACCATGATGAGAGCGACTTTCTGCAAAGGACCTACTACATTATGATGATGAGGTGTGTCACGGCTGTCACGTCGGTGCTACGGAGTTCGTGCACTGCGCTGAGATTCTTCAGACTCAGGCTTGAGTGAGATGTAGAACGGAGCACATTACCACCCTTGTGTCATGATGTTGATCGGTTGTATAAATAGAAAATAAAAGTTTTAAATACTTTTAATGCGGGAAATGTGTTCATGGGATTTTTTTTTTTTTTTTTTTTTTAAATATCATGTTGTTTTTGTATTTTTGTTTTTCATTGCAGTTAAAAACCATAATCTTTCGTCTATTTCTTGGCGGCAAATATTGGCATTGTATTACCATTGTCAATCTAAAAAAAAAAAAAAAACATTTCCTTCCGTTAACGCAAAAGAAAATAGCTGGGGAAGGCGAGGGAAAAAAAAAGGAAGGGGGGGGGGGGGGGATGATTTGCTTAGGATGTCCCGTTTTCAACTCAAAATTGTATTGGAAAATTACGTTTTCAGCTAAGAATATTAGTATGTCCCGTGTTTAGCTTAAAATATTGCTGGGATGTCCCGTAGCTTAAAATAGTGGTGTGATGTTACGTATTCAGCTTAAAATATTACGTTCATCTAATAAACACCGTGGTCAACCCGCAGAGAACGAACGAACGAACGAACGAACGGGCACGCAGGCCCGTCTTACATTCGGCCCTTTAGAAGTTATAATTAGATCATTCATAACAGCTAGACCTGCCTAATGTAACTTGTAGTCCCATAAATACAATGATATCAAGGTAGGTAGTTATGTTGTACCCCACCAGGACATCACACAAGCGATAAACGCTCTGTGACACAGAGTGCCACTTTGCGGATGAGGATCATCCTTGGAGAAGTCCCGGAAACCCAGTTTATCCGTTAGGCCATATTTAAGGAACAGCTATGTTTAGCCCCCCCCCCCCATCCCACCCCTCCCCCATCCCACCCCCTCCCCCATCCCACCCCACCCCTCCCCCACCCACCCCCTCCCCCTACCCACCCACTCCCACCCCCACCCTACCACACCCCCACACCCCCTCTCCCACAAAAGCCAGGGTGAGGCTTAAAATAACGTCCAAGTCCAAGTCCTTTTGGGAAAAAAAATAAAAGCTCGACCACGTTCAGACTGCTGCTAGCTAGCCTAGGCTGCTAACAGTCTCCGCCTATATTTGTGGTCTGGGTTATTTGCGTCACTTTCGTGACTGAATACTGGTGTTTGTGCCATTTCTGGCTTAATGTTTCCATCCGAATCAAACCGATCGTCCTGATGTCACTGGTGCATGTCTTCCTTCTTCATTCTTGGTGTTTCCTGTTTGTTCTGTCTCCCTTTGATCTGGCTAGGCGTATCTCGAAGGAGAGCGAGCTTCCAAACACAACGACCTTTCGGCCACCATTTATTGTTTTGAAATTTTAAGTATTTTAATTTTGCCAAAAAGTACTGAAAACAGTTTTTGAATGTGAATAGTTCCGAGATGTGAAAATTTTCGCGTGTGACCATAGTGGTCTAATAGTTGTCTTCCTGTAATATGAACGGGTTAGTCATGTAATGGATATGTGTGTGAGAGTTTGTGTGGAGTTTTAAGCGGGTCCAGTCGTCATTTGTTATTATGTGATCGGGTTGTGTTGATAGCTAAGCTCCGGTGTACGTAAATACCATAAAACCGGACCGTCCAGCTCACGCTTTGAGATCCAAATGATCGGCGATAAGAATTGTTGTGGCATGTTGGGCAACGAACTCAGTGCTCTCTGTGGGAATGGTTGGGGGGTTAAACTCATAGTGCATCCGAAAGAGTTAGGGGAAGGTGGGAGGAAGGGGAGCGGGAGGCCATTCAGTCAATTCTCGTCGTTTGCCGTCTTGCTGGATTCTAGCGTGGCTTTTGCCGGACTATGTGTATCACGTTACCAACCTTTGCTATCATCCCAGTGATGGGGTGGTATTGGAGGTTATGCGTTCTAGTCCTGTCATTATCGAGTCACTTGTATTCCCTATTTGCTGTCAGTAATATTTTGTTATGAGTCCTGTCGGTCATGTGCATGTTTGTATTCATGCTGTGGAGTGGGATGGTTTTGTTTATGAATCCCGGAGTATATGGACGCACCCAACTAGGTGTATGCGTACATGCACTCGAGTACTCATACATGCAGACAACACTACATATTTGTACGTCCTTTCATACTTATACGTGTGTGCATACCTAATTGACATTACGTACACACGCCAACTCTTTCATATGCGTTTACCAATGCCAGTACTTACATTCATAAAAAAACGAGTACATCCACACGTAGTGATATTCACTCTTCCATGTCTTATGTGTTTTGTGTCGCTTTGTCTGTAATTTCGTCTGGTATTGTCACTTTTAAGTTATGTCCCGTTACTGGTATGTGACCTGTCCGGTACTGACGTATCATGTTTTGGTGGATTGTGTGCGTTGATGACGTTCTTGCTGCTTACACCCTTCATTCCATTTGTTCTCATTAATGAACAGACATACAGCAACACGGTTTATGGTTTCTTTGATTGCACTGTCATTCATACACTCACAAATATATTAGTATACCCGCTCTCATATATATACAGACATGCACACTCATACACACATATACATGCATACAGTAATACATTTAAATCCATGTACTCATTCATCTGTACCTTTCGCACAACTATATTCCCACTGTTCCGTCCACACATGATTCCGTACCATCCACCTACATACACTGTGTCTTATGTATCCATCCTATACACAAATGCACTCATACTACACGCACTCATCCTTGTGTATGTGTCCATGTTCACATCTATGCACTCATCATACTTACACTATTTCTCTGACTCTAGGATGTTCGGGGTTACCATCTCATCAGTTCCTTCTGTTATACTGAGTAAATCCCTAATCTGGACTTTTTAGTTTTGATTTGTTTTAATAAGGTATTGTTTAACCAGTTTTTTGGATGTCTTGATTGCTATCTACATTTAAACATTTGTTTGCAGTAATTTGTTGTTTGCGTTTTAGAAAAAAATTCCTCAATGGGTTTCCTTTCCAATTTATATTTAGTGCAGTTTATTATATAATGCTCTAGAGTATTATCTTGAAAGCAGTCCAGACAGTGGAGATGTAAATTTCTCTGGGTGCCATCCTAATCTAGCTCTCCATAGAAGTTTGTTGGCTGGAATTTTCAGTTTGTCCCGTACCTGTGTGTTAAGGCAGGGCTCTTTAAGGTTATTGTAGTCATCTCTGCCATTATTGCTCCTTTGCCATTGCAGTTTCCACATTTTAATTTTATGTCGTTTGATTATGCTGGTCCTTTCTGTTTTTCCAAGTCCTACATCTATTAAAACATCACATTTTGCTCCCTTTTTGGCTGCTATGTCAGCTTTTTCATTGCCAATTAACCTCTGTGTGCTGGTACCCATGCAATGGTGACTTGGCATCCTTTATTCTTGAGCTGAGTTGTTTTAGATTTAGGATTGTCTCTTTAATATCTGGTCATCTACTGTTAGTTTTATGTGTTTTTAACGTCTGCACCTGAGGACAATGAATCTGTCAGTATGGTAAATTTAGTTGGAGGTTTTATTAATTACCATCTCTAGTGCCTTCATTATGCCGACTAGTTCTGCTGTGCATACTGCCACATGATCTGTGTTATTTTATATTCTCTTTGTATATTCCACTGTGGGATTATTACTCCTGCTCCTACCTCCTCCTGCTTCATTCTTTGATCCGTCAGTGTATGCAACCAGATTGTCTGATCGGATCTGGTCTATGTATTCTTCTGTTATTGCTTTGGCTTTCAAATGTTTCAGTATTCTTATTAATAATTTTAATCAGACTCATGTCTGTCCTGGGCAGCTCTAGTCTCCATGGAGGGATTTGAGGGACTAACCTAAGCGCTTGCCTCTAGAGTCCTAGCTAAGTCCTCATCATCGTTAATTTCTAGTGCAGCGTCCCAGGCTGCTGGTCTCTGTTATGTCTCTGACCGGGTCTGTCACCTAGGTGGGTAATGTTATGATGAAAAGCGTCTGAAGCTGGGTGTCTGGCATCGTTGGCGCGCTTTCATCCAATAGCTATAAGTTTTAGTTGTTTCCTTCTTAGGTTAAAGCGGTGTGATGCCTAGTGCCTACCTCCCATGGCCTCTCTCGATGTCCCTTTGCCAGCGCCCATGATGGAAGTCAGGGCTTGGCACTGAATCCTATCAAGTTTGCATTTGCTGTTCACTGATGCTGATTCGTATACTATGCTTCCGTATTCCATTTTGCCTCTAACGAAAGCTTTATAAATTGTATTAGGGTGTCCTGGTGTGCTCCCCATCCGTTTTCCTTTAATCATTTTTCAGCATATTATTGTACTTTGTACACTTTACTACGAGATCATCGATGTGCTTAGCCCAGGTCATTTGCTCATCCAGAATCATTCCCTAGAAATTTCGTCGAACGTGTCCGCTGAACTGTTCTGCCATTAATTTGGAGTCTCGTTTCTTCTGGGTCATAATTAAGCTGTCTTTTAAAGTTGAATATCATGCTTACTGTTTTGTCGACGTTGATTTTAAATCCCCATTTTCCCATCCAATGCGTAACTTCGTCTAGACTTTTCTGCAATCTTTTCTTAAGCGCAGGGGATCTGATTATGGCTGTGGTAGATTGCACAATCGTCCGCAAACTGAGTTAGTCCAGTGTCCCTTGTTCGTGATAGGCATCATCAAGGTCGTTTACTAATATGCTGAACAGGGTAGGGGATATTACAGCACCCTGAGGGATTCCATTCACCCTGATCAAAAGTTTGTGATCTTTCGTTATTAACTAGTGGGCTCTAAAAAACAAATTTAATCTTTTTGTCCTCTCTTAAGATTCAAAATATTTTTTTTAAAAGTCCCCGTTGATCTGCTGTTTTAAAAGAAAGGACAGATTTTAACATAGTCGTGGTCTTGGGTTTTCCCCCCTTTTAATTTTAAAATATCAAGAAATAATGTTTTATTTAGATAAAAGCTTTTAAAGGTAAGGAACTTTTTGTTCGGAGTCATGTTTAGGCCAAAAAAGGGAAAATTTTGCTTTTGATGTCTGCTGTTAAATGTTGAAATT
>CAJHNH020005646.1:0-17500 GCA_905116865.2 Candidula unifasciata
GCAATCTGATAGTGGAATGCATACTTATTGTTGGAGTCATTACCGTGAGAGCGGGTAAATTTGTGCAGGCGGGCCATCTGCAGTGGGAGTATCTGCAGTCATGTAATCTTTCACAACGAAACGCAATTATCTCATATCTCTCATCTCTTTCACTTTCGCTCTCCTTCTCTCACTCCTCTCTTTCTATCTCTCTCTCTGTCTCTCTGTCTCCCCCTCTCTCTCTCTCTCTCTCTCTCTCTCTCGCTGACTCGCTCGCTCTTGCGCACGCTCTCTCTCTCTCTCTCTATTTCTTTCTTCGATCGCTCTCTCACGTCGGTCTTCTCCTCCCACTACAAACATTATTTATCTCCCTCTTTATCCCTCACCTATCTCTCCCTCGCTCTTTCCCTCCAGCATTCGTCCTCACTCTGTATTCTTTATATCTATCTATCTATCTATCTATCTATCTATCTATCTATCTATCTATCTATCTATCTATCTATCTATCTATCTATCTATCTATCTATCTATCTATCTATCTATCTATCTATCTATCTATCAATCTATCTATCTATCTATCTATATCTATCTATATCTATCTATATCTATCTATATCTATCTATATCTATCTATATCTATCTATATATCTATCTATCTCTATCTATATCTCTATCTATATCTCTATCTATATCCTCTATCTATATCTCTATCTATATCTATCTATATCTATCTATATCTATCTATATCTATCTATATCTATCTATCTATATCTATCTATATCTATCTATCTCTATCTATCTATCTCTATCTATCTATCTATCTATCTATCTATCTATCTATCTATCTATCTATCTATCTATCTATCTATCTATCTATCTATCTATCTATCTATCTATCTATCTATCTATCTATCTATCTATCTATCTATCTATCTCTATCTATCTCTATCTATCTATCTCTATCTCTATCTATCTATCTCTATCTATCTCTATCTATCTATATCTATCTATCTATATCTATCTATATCTATCTATATCTATCTATCTATATCTATCTCTATCTATCTCTATCTATCTCTATCTATCTAAATCTATCTATATCTATCTATCTATATCTATCTTTATCTATCTCTATCTATCTATATCTCTATCTATCTATATCTCTATCTATCTATATCTATCTCTATCTATCTATATATATCTCTATCTATCTATATCTATCTCTATCTATCTATATCTATATCTATATCTATATCTATCTATCTATCTATCTATCTATCTATCTATCTATCTATCTATCTATCTATCTATCTATCTATCTATCTATCTATCTATCTATCTATCTATCTATCTATCTATCTATCTATCTATCTATCTATCTATCTATCTATCTATCTATCTATCTATCTATCTATCTATCTATCTATCTATCTATCTATCTATCTATCTATCTATCTATCTATCTATCTATCTATCTATCTATCTATCTATCTGTCTGTCTGTCTGTCTGTCTGTCTGTCTGTCTGGCTGGCTGGCTGGCTGTCTGTCTGTCTGTCTGTCTGTCTGTCTGTCTGTCTGTCTGTCTGTCTGTCTGTCTGTCTGTCTGTCTTATATACATAGTCGGCGTCTGTGACTTAGGCGTTGCGAATGCGCTTTGCCATCATTCGATCCCAGTTGCAGGCGATTTGGCAGCAGACCGCGTTGGGTTTAACAGCTATACTGAGAGCTGACCGTTCAGTGAAATGGCAAACTAATTAATGAAAAATTTGCCGAGAAAAACCACAAGAGCCAAAAAAATTATGTGGTTGGTTCTGCAACGTCCTGTAAAGGATACGCAACCAACTTTTATGGGTAAACATGCGTGTATGTCGGCGTCTGTGGCTTAGGCGTTGCGAACGTTCTTCGTAATGCCAGGGTACCGGGTTCGATCCCAGGAAGTCCTGCCTTGGTTTCGACAGAGGTATCAAGAGCTGACCTTTCAGAAAGCAATGGCAAAATACTGAACGTAAAATTTACCTATAAAAGCCACAACAGCAACAGAAAAAAAATGCAGGGGTGTCTTTCGCACTTTCTGTAATATTTCTGACGTGTCAGTTAATGTCTTCTTGGAAAGCTGGTGTGATAGTTTCTCTTTTGACTGCCAGATTGACAGTAATGATTAGTGACCATCAATTTTGACAGCAATTTCCGTCCGTCATGACAAGAAATGCATTGTTCTGTTCTGTTGTAGAATTGTTCACTTTTTCTGGTGGAAAATTGTAATGATCCAAGTTTGGCAATAATGATATGTTTTACCGAATGTACATAAACATCTATTTAGCATAAGAGACAGGAATTAGAGATGCATAGGTACGGAAAGACAATCTCGAGATTAGAATGATTCTTATAAGACAAGAGAAAGTGAGTTCCGTTAGAACAATGCCTGTGAATTGAGGGTATGAAGAGAAGAGTAAAAGAACCCAACTTCATTATGTGTTTGGTGCTTGGAAGATTAGCATAAAAGAGGTGACGCGAGTGAAGATGAAAACTGAGTCTACCCAAGCAGCCTGAAGAGGCTGTGAATATCTGGCCAGTGTGCTTGTCTTTACCCTAATATTACTTTAAACCAAATTGATTTAAATGTTACCAGTCCTTCTCCCAGACAAAGCCACTGCGCTTTGTTTAAAATTACCTAACACTACGTAATACAGCCCGCTGGTTCAGACTAGGGATGTGAGGTTGGATTCTCACGCCAGTGTCAGAATGTTATCTCCTGACCAGACTGTAGAGACTGAGCGGGGCCCTTTTGAACAGGGAAATTGAGTAGACGCTAGACATTGTGGAGCCGGGAGGTCGGAGTTTAACACGTCAGTGTAATTCTGGAGAGAACAGGTGTTTGGCAATTAGGAATGTTTTATCTTGATCTTGGTCACGTAGGAAACACAATGGCTTCACTGACCGTCTTTCACACCGGCCAGTTAGAGTGTAAACTAGATTGGGTCACTTAAGAATGTTTGCTCTAGGGATGTCAGTCCAGAATTGACTGACAGGCCACTTGTTAGCTAATGTGATCTGTTGGGTACTCCGGAGGCGTGGCTTAAGCCATCATCTTGAGGGTTGGGTAAAAACTAAGGAAAGGGAGGAGTTTAATTTGGACAATAGATTGATACTTATACTTCGAGCCTGTGGAATTCCCGTCATTAATCGCAGCCTGCCGGCAAACAAACAGGTCGACGTAAAGGTATATTTTACTGTCGTACTCTGGTTTGGCGATAGATGGAAAAGTTCCCAGGTAAGAGAAAATATTAATTTTAATCTTGTATACATAGGTTAGGGAGTTAAGCTTAGTCTATACTACCTTTTCCTAATTTGTCTGCACATTCTGCTTGAAATAGTTCTTTGTGAGAATTCAGTATCTCAGTTAGGGAACTGCTAAACTATTCCTATTTCTTGTATGTTTGTGTCACATGTTTTTCAGTGTATGTTTTCATGTGTAGAAAATAAGATGTGAACAATGACATTTGATATAATGAAATGTAATTATATTGTTTCCATGATGCCCATATGTGCAGGGATGCTGTTACGTTTTGTGTGCCCACCATGTGCTCACTTAAGGTGTTCACCTAAACAGGGGATTTATAACCCCAGGGGAAGAATGATGGGTGTACAGTATTCACGGTCACTGAAAGATAATATTCAGGACAGCGTGCACATATAAATTGTTTGAGTTTTCAGCACATAACCTGCTCCACGTGGTCATGTAATATCAATGTCAGCCAGTTGGAAGTCTGAGTGAAGACGGACAACAGACTTAGAAAGTCAACTATCATGACATAGCATTTGAGGGAAGGCAGGATATGTGACGCCCATGTAAGACAAAAGACCTTCAGACTAGACTGGAGAGGATGTGGAATATGAGGAGGAGTGATGGGCTATATCTTATTATTATATGTTGTATTAATTGATACATGTATTCTTAGTGTAAGTCAAGATACTACACGTATGTGTTTTGTTTCCATGATTACAGCGCCCATGTGACGATCAGTCCATGAAAGAGACTACATTGTGTTAGACTCGGCCAGCTGGGAACGAGGTGGAGAACGAGGTGGAGAACGAGGTGGAGAACGATGTGGAGAACGAGGTGGGGATGAAGTGGAGAATAAGCTGAAACAGGCAGACAACAGGCAAGGAAGAGTTGGACAAGCTTGACAGTTCCTCACGGCTGTCAGAGGCTTATAAGTTGAGTTAACCCCTTTATGTTAACCTATTATCATCATTATCATACCACTCTAAACCCCGAGCTGTTTGTCTCGTTGAAGCGTATCACTCATCACGTTAACCAGTCACTGTTTGTGTAAATCAACAAACTGGGAATTTCATTGTAGTAAATAAAGCTGTATGTCAAGTTTTAAACTACATAGTTTGTTAAATTCCAAATGTCTGTTCTTACATGTTTAATTAAACTGTTAGGATAGAATACCATTTGGTGGGGGCTCAAATAAAATAATAATTCTTTGATTATTCATAATAACACCGGGAGAAGGTAGATGACGGAGGAATCATTTGCCCTGTCTAATAAATCATTAAGAATAATGATATAGACATCTAAAATTCCTTGCCTTCTCTTGTGGGTACCAAGTTCAGCTAATGTTAATATACTTAACGAGCCAATATGGCTGTTTTCTTGGATATCCAGGACTTTGTCTGAGAGCAACATAGCTCAGATTTTAGTTCGGTTTATCTAGTGGAGAGAATGTGTTGAAAGGAAGATCCCTACTCAACAACATAAACATTTAAACCACCCGTCACGTCACACTGGCGAGCTCGCCGAGATTTGGACTGGGCTAATTACTCCTAGACTAATGAAAGTAAATTTTTAAAATTTAACTTTAACTCTTCTGCCAGTATAGTCTAAATTAAAATTAGTAATTTATACATGGGGAGAGATTACAGAGTAATAAATAACTTTTTACTAAAATAAATAAATGGATAGTATCATGTCTTATCATTGATCACTTCATAACCATTGATTATTGTTTATTTAGTAAATTTTAATGTTGATGATTATTATATTTGCTTGCATGTTTCATAATTTGATATAGATTGTAGAGCATTATATGTTGACATCATATCATTGATACTTATGCTTAGTGACTGAATGTAAAATCACATCATATCATTTACCGGTGTAATCTTTGTGCTGCTATACTATTCTAAAAGCTGTCAGTCTGGTAGGCAACTTTGATTCATTTACATCTGTGTGAGGCTGTCATAGGCTACTCTTTTGCCCAGTTTACCTTGCTCTGACATATTCTTTTATTCCGGAATCGGGGTAGTATTATATTTATCTTTAGATAGATCTAATAAGATATAATGGACTTACGCACCGAGTTCCTAAAAGATGTAAGGAAGTGCGGGATAACTGAAGGTAGAGTAGGAGTACAGTTAGAATCATTTGTTAAAGGCCATATGGATACTTTCGATTACATGAGTGCCCGTAATGCTGCAGAGAAGAAGCGCCAGTTGGAGAAAGAAGAATATGACTCGATGCTTGCCCGTCATGCAGCGGAGAGGCTAGAAGAAGAGAGAATGCGGCAAATTGAAGAAGAAGAAGATGCTAGAAAGTTGCAACTCCTAGAGGAGGCAGCTAGTAAAAGAATGAGGCTTTTTAAAGAAAAGCTGCATAACTATCGACTTAGGCAGACGAATAGAGAACTGCAGTTAGACACAGGGAACGGTGAGAACACTATTAGGGTAGTTGAGGGAACTGACAACTCCCATACTGACACTCTGGTAGAAAGGTCTGGGACTCACTCTCTCAATGGAGAGGTGTGTACTATTTTGCCAAACGGTACTTTATCGAGGGATGAAGTAATAGACCACCCAAGACCTTGCCTCACCCCTCTTATTCCTAATAGGGACAGAGCTGACATTAAGAAGAACTTTTCTGTAGGGATGACCGGATCTACATTGCTGGCCCCATTTACTTCCATTCTTAAGCCTAAAAGGAAAAGATGGAGTAAGAAGCAGAAATCTTCTAAAGGGACCGGATCTACATTGCTGGAACCCCTTACTCCCATTATCTCAGATGAGATATATGAGAGCACACCCCGCAGTAATCACAAGCGTGATAACTGTTCTGACCGTCGACATACTGGTTCGACTGGCACACCAGCCATTAATGAGGACGAGGGCAAAGACTTACCCAACTCCCATAATCCCTTTGGTCCTTCCAAACAAGAAGAAGAAGTAAAGCAGACTAATGTAGGGAATAACACTAAACCTGTTTCCCCTATTTCCCTTGATGCGATTGCATACAAAAATAGAAATAGTTAGTTCTGACTTTTCGCCCAAAGTAGTTGACTGTGATGGTAGCGACAAATCCCCTTATTTGCCTCCACTAGACTTGGTATGTGAAAGCCAGACCAGGGCGGAGATAACAGATAAGGAGGGATAGTTCTCTTAAGTTCTTGACGACCTTAGAGACAGTGAGTAAACAGGACATTGCTGCAAGTCCTGTGCACTCTGATACTGGACAGACAGAAATGTTTGCCATTGATGAAGAAGAAGGTACTTCTTGTGTGCAGGGAGACAAATTGTCTCTATCCTGTACAGCTGGGGCGACAGGGATACTTCTGATGAAGGACCCTGAAGCGGAACAAGCCATAAATAGTAGGGAACCCCAACATTCTGGTCTTGTATTACTCTTCGCTTCGAAGGAAGTGACAGGGGTATCTCAGCTGATAGTGGAAACTTCATTGCGAAGAAATGCCACTTTACTGTCTGCAGGAAACCCTGAGTTTCCTAATGATTTGACTGTACCCCCTGACTTGATTTCGTGCTCTGATTCTGGACTGATCTTAATGAAAGAGAATTCCACCCGGACAATTTGTAAAAGGGAAAGGATGCACCGAGGAGGAAACCAGTGGACACTCCTTCAAGAAATCATCAGTGGTCAGTTGCACTCACGGCATGCTGTCATGATGAGTGACTATATCCCTCAATTTGAGAGGAGATTAGTGACAGATTTTTTCAGGATCTGTAGATGTAGGAAAAGAGAATCCTACCTGACTACAACTCATCCTTTTCGGAGAGCACTTCAGGCCCTCCCTATGCTAATAGGGCGTGGCGAAGTGAGGAAATGGACAGGGACTGTCAATCAACGATGTCGAGGAATCCCATTGTTGAAGCGGAGATCGTTTTTTATCCTGTGGGAGAAGAAACCTCCAGATAAATGGATATTCCTGAGCGGCTGCTCAGAATACCCGCATGATTCTAGGACTAAGGACTTAGCCTGGAATGAGGGACAATTGGTGACTGTATATCGATGCAGGACATCACGATTCCACAAGGAATACTGGAACAATACTGGAGATGACAGGTTGTACTAACATTCTTGGGAATCACTGAGTATCGTAAAATTGGTCTTAGTGGCTGCGACCAACTTAACGGAAGGGCCTGTCACGAGACGATCTCAGTGATTCCAGAAGTTAGTACTTGTAATAAGTTCTTCTGGTTCTAAAGAGAGAGGATTATATTTACTCTGCCCTTTACCCTAATATTACTTTAAACCAAATTGATTTAAATGTTACCAGTCCTTCTCCCAGACAAAGACACTGCGCTTTGTTTAAAATTACCTAACACTACGTAATACAGCCCGCTGGTTCAGACTAGGGATGTGAGGTTGGATTCTCACGCCAGTGTCAGAATGTTATCTCCTGACCAGACTGTAGAGACTGAGCGGGGCCCTTTTGAACAGGGAAATTGAGTAGACGCTAGACATTGTGGAGCCGGGAGGTCGGAGTTTAACACGTCAGTGTAATTCTGGAGAGAACAGGTGTTTGGCAATTAGGAATGTTTTATCTTGATCTTGGTCACGTAGGAAACACAATGGCTTCACTGACCGTCTTTCACACCGGCCAGTTAGATTCGGTGTAAACTAGATTGGGGCACTTAAGAATGTTTGCTCTAGGGATGTCAGTCCAGAATTGACTGACAGGCCACTTGTTAGCTAATGTGATCTGTTGGGTACTCCGGAGGCGTGGCTTATGTCATCATCTTGAGGGTTGGGTAAAAACTCAGGAAAGGGAGGAGTTTAATTTGGACAATAGATTGATACTTATACTTCGAGCCTGTGGAATTCCCGTCATTAATCGCAGCCTGCCGGCAAACAAACAGGTCGACGTAAAGGTATATTTTACTGTCGTATTCTGGTTTGGCGATAGATGGAAAAGTTCCCAGGTAAGAGAAAATATTAATTGTAATCTTGTATACATAGGTTAGGGAGTTAAGCTTAGCCTATACTACCTTTTCCTAATTTGTCTGCACATTCTGCTTGAAATAGTTCTTTGTGAGAATTCAGTATCTCAGTTAGGGAACTGCTAAACTATTCCTATTTCTTGTATGTTTGTGTCACATGTTTTTCAGTGTATGTTTTCATGTGTAGAAAATAAGATGTGAACAATGACATTTGATATAATGAAATGTAATTATATTGTTTCCATGATGCCCATATGTGCAGGGATGCTGTTACGTTTTGTGTGCCCACCATGTGCTCACTTAAGGTGTTCACCTAAACAGGGGATTTATAACCCCAGGGGAAGAATGATGGGTGTACAGTATTCACGGTCACTGAAAGATAATATTCAGGACAGAGTGCACATATAAATTGTTTGAGTTTTCAGCACATAACCTGCTCCACGTGGTCATGTAATATCAATGTCAGCCAGTTGGAAGTCTGAGTGATGACGGACAACAGACTTAGAAAGTCAACTATCATGACATAGCATTGGAGGGAAGGCAGGATATGTGACGCCCATGTAAGACAAAAGACCTTCAGACTAGACTGGAGAGGATGTGGAATATGAGGAGGAGTGATGGGATATATTTTATTATTATATGTTGTATTAATTGATACATGTATTCTTAGTGTAAGTCAAGATACTACACGTATGTGTTTTGTTTCCATGATTACAGCGCCCATGTGACGATCAGTCCATGAAAGAGACTACATTGTGTTAGACTCGGCCAGCTGGGAACGAGGTGGAGAACGAGGTGGAGAACGAGGTGGAGAACGAGGTGGAGAACGAGGTGGAGAACGAGGTGGAGAACGAGGTGGAGAACGATGTGGAGAACGAGGTGGGGATGAAGTGGAGAATAAGCTGAAACAGGCAGACAACAGGCAAGGAAGAGTTGGACAAGCTTGACAGTTCCTCACGGCTGTCAGAGGCTTATAAGTTGAGTTAACCCCTTTATGTTAACCTATTATCATCATTATCATACCACTCTAAACCCCGAGCTGTTTGTCTCGCTGAAGCGTATCCCTTATCACGTAAACCAGTCACTGTTTGTGTAAATCAACAAACTGGTAATTTCATTGTAGTAAATAAAGCTGTATGTCAAGTTTTAAACTACATAGTTTGTTAAATTCCAAATGTCTGTTCTTACATGTTTAATTAAACTGTTAGGATAGAATACCATTTGGTGGGGGCTCAAATAAAATAATAATTCTTTGATTATTCATAATAACACCGGGAGAAGGTAGATGACGGAGGAATCATTTGCCCTGTCTAATAAATCCTTAAGTATAATGATATAGACATCTAAAATTCCTTGCCTTCTCTTGTGGGTACCAAGTTCAGCTAATGTTAATATACTTAACGAGCCAATATGGCTGTTTTCTTGGATATCCAGGACTTTGTCTGAGAGCAACATAGCTCAGATTTTAGTTCGGTTTATCTAGTGGAGAGAATGTGTTGAAAGGAAGATCCCTACTCAACAACATTATAAAACATTTTAACCACCCGTCACGTCACAGCAGTGAACCCCTCCCTGTTAAGAAGTACGTTGCAATAATCCAAACTGCATTTGCCACACTTGAGGCTGACTGGCTGACTGACTTTCTACCCCACCAGGACATCACACAAGCGATAAACACCCGATGACACAAAATGCCACCATGCGGATGAGGATCACCGTGGAGAGGTCCCAGAAACCGCGTTCAGACAATTGGCCATATTGATGGCCTGCCTATATTGCGGCTTCTGGCAAAAGCCAGAGTGGGGCTTCAAATAACAAAAAATTACGTCCTAAGAAGGACGTAAGGAATGTACACAAACCTCACTTGAGGCTAGATTATTTCCCCTTTTATTCTCAAGATTTTCTAGTGCTTTTCTTCTCCATCTGCGAGCACCTTAAAATGGCGGTTGGTACTATGTGTTGTCGGCGTCTGCGGCTAAGGCGTTGCAACCGAGCTTCGTAATGCCAGGGTGACAGGCTCGATCCCAGCTGCGGGCGGTTTGTCTTACGTTGGCCTCGATAGTAGCACTGATAGCTGACCGTTCAGGGTTAGTAGCAAACTTCTGAACGTAAAATTTGCCCAGAAAAACCACAACAGCCCAAAAAAAATGCTGGGGTTGGTTCTGCAACGTCATGTAAAAGATAAACAACTACATGTTGTGGTTTACATTTAGGCTGCGATATCTGCGCCTTTCAGCCATAGTGCTTTGAACGCTGACATTCTATTACCGACCTCAAAAAGGGTTCTCCTGTCTTTGAGAATTAAAGTTGACTTTCTATTACCCGTTCCAGATAGAGCTGTCCTGTCTATGAGAAATGAGACATTAGACACTGAGCAATGCATCCTGAGTTTTCCTTAGTGTACAGTCATGTGTATTTAATGACACGAACTGTCGTAGATAGTTGTCGCTTTTCATTAAAACAAGTTTGACCTGTAAGGAGTTAACATAAAAACTGTGTGGGATATAATAGGAGTCTATAATAACTGCATTGAAAATAATGTGATCATCTAATAGCTGATGTTATGCTGATAAAGGCTTCGTCTGCACAACGTTTATTTAATAACTGTCCGTTTTGATGGAAGCTGGTGAATGTTATCTAGAAGCGACGTTCATTTTTCTTTTCATTCGAGAATAAGTTTTACCGAGATTCAGACTAGTTATAGTTTTCGCTTGATCTTGTTTTCCTTGACAAACCTAACTCATTCGACTCATTACACATTTATTGATAACTCCTCACATTCTACATGATAACTCAATTCTCAATTCCTAATGTTGCATTTAGTGGTTTCACGATTTAAATCTATCCCAATTGTTACTAATTAATGCATCTTGTTCAACAGGTTTTATCTAATAAAATTAGTTCTATGATTTATTAATTTGAAAGTAGTAATTGCTTCAGACAGTAAAGGCGGAAGGAGCAACGCTGACCACATCACCCATCCTGGTCTATAAAAATAGGTCTAGCCTTATACGCCCAAAGGCGTGGAAAACGGTCCTTTACTTGTTCTTTACTTTTTTAATTGCTTCAGACAGAATGAGTTAATAAAGCAACTGCCTGGGTCGAACGAGGTAATGCAAGTGCGTACGAGCAGAAACTATTTTTTTTTAAACTCACTTGAAAATTCTCATTAAACATTATACAGGAATCATGTCGTTCTGGTTGTGAACATCAAAGCCGGGAAGATCTTCAACGAGGTTGAATGGGAAAATAACTTCACTTTAATTTTTGTTTCAGCAAACTGCGTTTCGCTCGGCTGAATAATTCTTTCTCCCCTTCAACAATAATGTCTTACCGCAACAAGTAAACGATGTTTTTACAGCAGGAGGTGAGAAAGCACTTAGGCATGCTGGGAAATGTAACAACCGTCCCAACAGCGCACTCATCCGGTAGTTTGGTCATTTCATGGCTCTGCGACTATACTTGTGTATGTTAGATCCCACCCCCCACCCCCGCCCCCAACCCGGTAGACGATTTCGTTACCTTTTGGGACAATATTTGTATCTGTCTCAGAACGCATCAACACTGCAGAGTCCTTTTCGGGGCTCTTCGTAGCGTACATTCCTGAGCCATTTTATATGGCACACATAACCTAGTCACAATTATAACCTAAAGCTCTCCCTTCGGAGATGTTGGTTGAACGTTACGATTTTTCCCCCAACAAAACTACACAGTCTAAGTATGTAACCAGGGCGTTGCCGGATTCACCGTAAGACACAGTAAATATAAGGATTTCGATTTCCTGTCATTTAGCACGCATTTTGTTTCGTGTATTCTATACTTGTCTAGTTGTGTAAACACATATGTATGATGAAGATGATGATCGCTCTATACATATAGGCGTAGCAGTTTAATACATGATCATTAGTCGAGCCAGGGCGCGCTCGTTTGCATGTACTGTGATGTAGTGAAGTCTCAGATTTTCGATGACTCGTTTCATCATCTTCTTCTTGGTCTCTCTGTCTCTGCACCGTGTAGTTTCCATTTTCAGGACGTACGATCTAGTTGATGATATCGCTGGCTTCATTCTCACCAGGTGTCTCGCGAAGAATTTAAAGACAGATATTTTCCCAAGAGTCTTGAAAACTCTTCATTTCTCACACGATCACTTCTGGTTTTGTTCGCAGCCTTTCTTAAACATCTAATTTCACAGGCGGTTAGTTTTTTCAGCGTAATAGTTAAATTCAAGTAAAATAATGGAAACGTAAAGTTGGAATAACGATGAAAATTATAATTTTTATATTTTATCTCTTATGATAAGCGAGTGTTTCGTGGTTGTTTTACGTTCATACGTAGCGCGTTTTTATTTTTATTTTAACTGACTTTACTCCTTGTGGTCCGGGTTCACTCCCGGGAGTGGGCAGAAAAGCCACATTTCTCCCAGATTAAACGGTACCTATAATGGAATCAAGGCCGAAGGGTTGCGATATCCATAGTACCGAGCCAAAGGGTTTACAACTCATGGTTTCTGGATACGTAAAAAAAAAAAAATTGTATATAAGTATCCTCAGCCACCTTCAAAAGATCTCTCACTGTCGATTAAGTGCATGGATTTCAAAGCACCGTCAAGAATCCCAGTGTATATATATGTCTATTGGAATCAGTCTTGATATAAATCTTAACAGTGGGTAGTATTGCTGTTATTTTATATAAATAAAAATATCGCAGTATTAGAGTATTTGTTATTAGTCGTGCATTTCATGAAGAAAATATGGCATAGCACCGGCAAGCAAGCTAAAGTGAAAATTTTCAGAGTATGCATCCTTCCCGTGGCAACTTATGCATGTGAGACGTGGACTCTCACTCAATTTTTGAAGAAGAAACTCGGAGCTTTTGAACTAATATGCTAAAAAAAATTTTTTTTTAGAATATTGTGGGCAAAGAAGAGGAGAAACGTCGACATTTTGCATGGCCTGGATATCAAAGAGAACTGACTCGTAAAAAGCATCTAATCTTGAGAGCTGAGGAATTGTGGTCATGCCAAGCGCCATCTTGGACTGGAGAGAACGATGATGTCAGGTTTAAATAATAAACCGTCCCCTTGTGGGATGCAGTTTTGTTGTTCTTGTTATTTAAAAACCCTACCTCGGTTTTCTTCCGGGCGTCCTAAACGCAGCGGGCCATAAATATGGCTTAAACGGCTGAACGGGGTTTCTGGGACCTCTCCACGGGTGATCCTAATCCGCATGGTGGCACTTTGTGTCACCTGGTGTTTATCGCTTGTGTTATGTCCTGGTGGGGTACAGAGAGAGAGAGAGAGAGAGAGAGAGAGAGAGAGAGAGAGAGAGAGAGAGAGAGAGAGAGACGTCGGGTGCAGTTTCCGGAAGACGAGGCAGAGGGTGTTCTTCGCGAATGTGGATACAGGACATTGCAAATGCAAGGACATTGAAAGCACATAAGGTTTGAGAACTAGCTAGAGAAAGGAAGACTGCTAGGCACGCTGTGAAGAGAGCAACGTTCGGTTTTTAGAAAGAAAAAAAAGCGATGATTGATGATGATGTATTCCAGTCCTCCATTCTGCATACAAATGTGCCCCAGAGCTGAATGTCGTTGTTTTGTCTGTTATAAAGCACCCGGGACGTATAATTATGCCGCAGCACATCCCTACGCATAAAGTTCAAATCGATCTTCGTTAAATAGACATTTTTATCAGGCCTACGTGGGGTAGGTCCTAAATACAAATTATCAAAGCAAATACAGATATTTCAGTCGTAGTCCTACCATACAAGAACGAGAGAACGAACTTTATTTTCAAAAGGTCACATTTGGCACACCAACTATATCAGGAAAGGATAAAGGATAATACACGGAAGAAAATCAATGAAGACAAAATTACTCAGAGAAATCCAGACGTGAAGATTGGCGTCGCCTGAGAATAAATTACCGCATCAATATGTATTAAAGAGAAATCTGGACGGCAAACTGCTTGATAAGCGATGGCAAGGTCAGACCAGAAACGTCTTCATTTTATAGATAACAGGGGGATCTGTGACGACAAGCAGCCTTTGGGTAGGCAGGCATAAATGACAAGACTTCATTCGCAAATTTCTGTAACAAAACATTCCTTATCTTTTTATCGAGAAGAAGGTGGCTTTTTTTTTTTTCAACAGTATTAACCTATTTTGGCTTGGTATATATCTAAACGTCGGCTCTGTGGCTAAGTCGATGCGAACGCTTCGTTTCGTAATGCCGGGATGCCAGGTTCGATCCCAGCTGCAGGCAATGCGCCTTGCGTTGGTTTCGACAGTGGTATCAAGAAAGCCGACCGTCCAGAGGCAATGGCAAACTACTGGATGTAACTTGCCTAGAGAAACCACATAACAGCCAGGGGCTGTTGGGGTTGGTTCTGCAACGTCTTGTAAAGGATACGCAACTAACTTAATATATCTAAACAGCTGTTAGTTGTCACTAAGAACCTCGAAATATGGACGAATTCCATTGTTGTGTTATGTTATCACAAATGAAGTCTTCGCACATTGGGCATTCCCATGTGTACTCTGTCCTCCGATGCAGCCCCCACACCAAGGTACTTATAGTAATTGTTTCCATCAGGAGTTGGTCATAGTATCTCTTGTCTTTACTTCTAAGACGGCATAGACGTGCTTCACCGATCTTAAACCTTCAGTCACGCAGTCGTGTTAGCGTCAGAGATTCGCCATTATCGTCCAAACTAGTTTGTACAGCGTTGATGATATTAGCTCTATACACGCTTATTCTCGTTTGCATAGGTGCATTACTGGCCAGTTACAGTTTACTCCGACGTGCTCAGGTGTGAAGATCTAAATGTTGGAATTTCTAAGCTCCAGAAAGGAACTCCTACTTATCTGCACTCGTACAATGGTGGTATCATAAACCTAACTCACAATTCAGAGCTGTTGGAAAACGGCTTAACCAATTCGACAAGGAGACTTCAGTTGTTGTTATAAATAATCATCATCATCCTGTCATGTTGTTGTATGTCTCACAGGGCTCATATTCTAGTCCTCTATTCCGTTCTATTCTACGAAATTATTGTGATATCATAGATGGAATCAAGTGCAGCATCTCTGCACCGTTCTTTTAGGGATTCTCTCGGATGCCCTCATTAGCGATTCTCTGCCCGTTTTCCCTCATGATGTGTCGACATTAGCATCATGTTTTGTTTTTTTCTTTTTAAATAACTGTTGATACAAGCAGTTATCTGGGCTCCTCGTTTATCTCATCGTCTTTCTTGAATTCATCCAATGTACGGTTCATCAGTTTTCCCAGGCATTTCATTTTGAATATATTTAACTTTCTTATTATGTAATTGTCTTTTTACACTTAATTTGTCATCCCATTTCGATGCTATGTTTGATAAGTTATCCGTTTTTCTTAGCATGTCATTGTGGTTTTACGTAGTACAACAATATCAGCTGCCAAATAAAAATTATCCAAGTGTTTGCCAACGGGTCTCAATTCTGGTACTTTCTGCACACTACTGCTCATAATGCGGCGTCCGTGGCTAAGGCGTTGCGAGTCCGACGCGTAAGCCAGCATACCGCGATCGAAACCCACTGCAGGCTGCGTGGATTTTTGTCGTGGTATGGGACGTAGCAGGTCGACCCAGCCTCAAATGGGTACCAGGATGGGTTGTCCTGGGAAAGTAAAGACAGCCGGCGTAATGCTGACCACATTACCCACAGAGTGCTGATGGTCTGTAAAAATATGGGACGCTCTGCCCATATGCCCATATGCTCATAATATGCCATTTGACCGTATTTACATTACTGCCCATAATATGTCATAGACTACATAGGACTATCCATAATATGTCATTAGACGTTATATGACTATCCAGAATATACTGTTAGGGTTTATATTAGTTAGTCTGTCTTTCCTCTTGAGCCTAAGAGGGCGCATAGGGCAGAGGTCATGGCTCTCCATGCCTGGCGGTTTGTTGCCACCTGAGTTAGGACTTGGATATTAATTAGGCCTATAGTTGAGCCTTCCCTGATGATGGTTCCACACAGTCTCTCTTGGTCTTCCCTGTTGTCTTTTCCCTTTCGGTGTCCGTTTGAGGGCTTGATGGGGCAGTCTTATCTTATCCATTCTGAGTGCATGTATGTATGTATGCACATTACTGTCTGTAAAATGGCATTTGCTTTTATATTTCGAACCATAGAATGTCATTATACTTTATATCTTTATTTATTATCTGCTTTTGTAGTCTAATTTTTATTATTTTGACATTATACTATTTTACCGTACATAATACAACGTTAAAATCAATATAAAGTGTTCATGTCAAGTCATTAGAAACAAGGAAGAAGAGTCAATAGGTCATTTCAGTCTAGAGAGAACTGTGCAGCGGGAACTGACTAGGGAATCTGGCTAGAATTCTACACTTAAAAGAAAACAGACATATGATATAATTAGACCACTGCTAAATCCACCAGCATTGGAACACTTTGTGCATTACTGAAGATGGGGACGGTGCACTTATGGGAATGTATGGAGCGTTGTGACAACGGTTCTTAACCCATACAACCTAAATCAAGCCTTACCCTGATCTTTCGTTTAGGTTTTCTTCGTCAGCGCGGAGATCACAATGCGGTCCTATTCTAAGCTAAGGGTGTATAAGATAGAAATCCCTTTAACCTTTGGTGATGTTATCCTGTAATTACGGGCTGACACCTCGGGGTAAAACAAAGAACGTGCTTTTCCTGTAACTATGGCAACCCATGCTAACCGAAGAACTTTCAGCGACACGAGGATAACCATTTTACATTACGTGGCGGCTGAGAAAGTCGACAACGACTAGAGTAATTATATAGTGAGCAAGAAGAGGGCGGGACAGGGATCTGCAGCTTCGGCTGGTGTTGCCTTGGGAAAATATGATTGATGTTCAAGAACAATCTTGGATTTGCTAATTTGTTATTATATTCTGAGCTCCAGTTCCCCTTTGTGTGTGAGTGTTTATGGGGGAGGGGGAGGGGGTAGACACACTGCACCCTTACACACGTCTCGTAAAAGTAGACAGATTAGGGGTATTTCCTTTAAAGTCGGAGTAGATCTTCCTGAGAACAGAGGAACTAACAGTCAGTGTACAATTAAGCCAGATCCGAAAAGAATGGATGTGTACGCAAAACTCAAGATATGGAAAATAACTAAGGTCTAGAAGTGGACGAACATTCGAAGTCGGAGTGGATCTTCCTTAAAACCAAGGAACTAATAGTCAGCATACAAATAAGCCAGATCCGAAAAACTGATGTGCACGCAAGACT